>JAKCPI010016259.1:0-34417 GCA_023213315.1 Euborellia annulipes
TAATGGATTTGTTTCAAAAATAAATAGATTTTTATTTTTATTTAGATTATAGGCACTAGTTTCCATTTATTTATCCCAATTTTTCAAAAACCAGCACTAATTGCATTTTTCAGTTTTCGGATGAAATATAATTTGGTGCAATCTGGCTACTTGTCTTATAGGGAAAATTTAATATGTATTCATTATAGAGAAAGTTTTCTCTTGCAAGTTTTTTAGCAAGGATCAATAAAGAAAACTTTATTTTAGATTTGAAAATCTTAATCGTCTTGTTTCCATTAAAATTTTCAAATCAAAAATAAAGTTTTCTTTATTGATCCTTGCTGAAAAACCTGCAAAAGAAAAAACTTTCTCTATATGAATATATAATTATTCTTTCATCTCCTGAACTCATCAATTTAATATGTAACTGTGTTTATTATAAGTTTGTGGTCATTGTTCCTCTCATTTTTCTAAGCCTTTTTGGCATCTTAATCATGTAACTGCAAACTTGACAAGCATGCACTTGCAAACTTTTTGTACAAGCATGCACGAATTCCCTTCGAGGCCACTCGGCACAAGCAACAGCTTATGCCGAAAATTAACCTAAAGCAAACAGAAACAAAACATTCCAAGATAACTAGAAATACTCACTTGCTTTAAACAGAGACACAATAAATATTAATATTTAATTAAATGAATTAATATTAGTATATTAGACAGGGCCGGAACTAGAAGATTTTTTAGGGGGGCAAAATTTAATTTGCCGCCCCCTCCTTAAAATTTTCTATACAAAATTCATATCATTTTACCTTTTTTTTAGTAAATTTTTCTTTAATTGCCGCCCCCTGATATCTGCCGCCCGGGGCACACGCACCCACTGCCCCTCCCCCCTAGATCCGGCCCTGATATTAGATAAATATCAAATATCAAGACAAGTCTTTCACAATTAAAATGCTTGTGCGAAATTCTCCTACAGACGCTATATTTTGCTTGTACAAAAAGATTGCACTTGCATGCTTGTCAAGTTTGCAGTTACGGGATTATTATAGCATGAGAATGTGTGATGTATTGGCAGTTAAGATTAAAAATAACACCAGATTTTTTGTGTCGACATGTATTTAGTATCCGACAGTACGGTACATTCGATTTTCAAGATGTAAAAATTACTGTATATGTGAAAATATTTATCCAATAGGATTCGGACCAGTAGGTTCAATTAAACGTCAAAAAGTTTCCTAAAACAAAACTTTATTTGACCCCAGACAATGTTTCGTCCACTTGCTGTAGGACTTCTTCAGTGGTTGGAGTCATAGAGAGCCATATAATATAAAATTATCAAACAGTAGGGCTTTAACAAAATATACAAAGACATCTCTTTTCTAACTTCTTGCTAAGTAGTCTTCAACGCACACCTAGGAGGCAAAACACAATTGAGCATGATTCGACTTCATTGAACAAAATGTTTTGCCATTGAGCGTTTTGCTCAATCGGTGTGCGTTGGCATTGAGCAAAACGTTTTGCTCTTGGACAAAACGTTTTGTCCGAAAACATTTTTGCTGGTGTGCGTTCAGCATAAAAGAGCAAATGATGGATGATCAAATAATTAGTTTAATTTGTCTTGCTGTTTCAATTTTTCAATTCGGCATAATTGATGCCTTTTTGGGTTATTTATAAAATAAAACAGAAAACAAAACTTTATATTTGACTTTATTTGTGAAATAACAAAATTAATTTAATTAGAAAGTATTAATTTTATTTTTCCCTTCTCTTTCCCCAATCATTTTATCTGTAATAATAGATTCTAATTATTTGATTTTTTCCTCCCCTTTCATTGGAAATCCAATACCCTCGATAATTTAGACCCTTAACGATTGATCCGAGTCTGTGAAAATATTTTCTTTTATCCAATACAGATAAGCGGAAAAAAATACATCCTTGTTAAAATGATTTTAATTTTAGATCATTTTTCATTTTGATTTAAAAAAAATAAAAATAATAATAAATCAATTAACGGTAGAATTTTTTTTTTTAGCTTTAGAATTCCAAATGATTTTATTTAGGGAATAGTATGTTGATTTATGAATTTTAATCGCTAGAACCGATTTTGACAAAATCGAAAAAAGTGCATTAGTAAAGTACTAGTACTTTTTGACCGATTTTGTTCAAAAGGTTCGTGTTACGTGTCAGAAGAGTTCTTAAATAACATATCAAATTGCACCTTCCAAGCTCATTTCGTGACAGACTGACCATTTTGCGAGATCGACTTTTTTGAACCCAGGGCACCTCAAAACGTGTATTTCCTTCAAGATCTCGACATGCAACTAATACTTTCACTATATATTAGCATATTAATATATATATATATAGGGGAGAGGGCGGGACATTGGGACAGTACAAATAAAATTAGCTGTGTATAGTTTGGCTTTCAATATTATTGATCATATAATGTTATGTTGTTGACACTGATTAATGCACTATCTATTGCCATAGGCTTAGCGCTTATTCACCAATAGATGAATTAGATTTTTGCAATTTTCCAAAAAATCCAAATTGTCCCAATGTGCCTCTTGGGTGAGGTAGATTTGGACAGTGAAGAGGCAGATGTGGACAAAAACAATTTGTTTTGTTCTAAAAAAAATAATTTGGTGAATAAAGGTGGCACAATCTAACACAGTGGTTCCCCAACCCTTTCTGGAAGCTGACTAACACCTATCGCCCCCCTTTTCATTTTCATTGTATGTCTAATTTTAATCTAAAGTGTAAATAATAATGCAGTTTTATTATTTTAAACAATTTTGTTACCGTAGATATCAGTAGCGCTGCTTGGGGGGGAGGGGGGCCCAAAAGTTTTATGAACCCCCCCCCCCCCCTTCTCCAAGAAACTTAAAGTGGATAAATTTTTTTAGATAATATAATAATTATAAATAAAAAAAAATTAAAAAATTTTTTTTTTCTTGAAATAAAAAATAATTTTAATACAAAATTCGCAAATATTAGAGTTTTTTCATAAAATAATTATTTAAAAAAAAAAAAAAATCATTAGGGAAAACAATAGGTTTTTTTTGTTTTGGAGAAGGCTTTGGGGGGGCCCGGCCCCCTGGCCCCCCCCTGAATTCGCCACTGGTAGATATATAAAAACAGCCAAAGCAGTTTTATCTGTTCACTCTTAACTGTTGTAGTAACTGTTGTACAGTAGCACCAAAAACACATGATTTGAAATTTTGTCGCTTAGGTGGTTTCTGAAATAAACGATTCACTTAAAAAAAGAGAAAAAAAAATACAAATTAAAATCAATTAGTAAGATTACAATATCAATCAATATATCAGGTCGGATATATTCCACAATCAGGACCGCAGACAGGGGAGGCAAGGGAGGGGGGCTATATCCCCGGGCCCGGGCCATTGCGTTCCCACTTTAAAATTCTAATAAAAAATAATTTTCATGGTTAAAATTTCAATTAAAAAAAATCATTTTCTTGAATTTTTTTTTCCTCAGGGGGCCCGGGCCTTTTAATCTCAAATCAATCTTTTTCACGACTCAGGATAGCTAATAAAAATATACGGTAATAAAAAAAAAACGTTTTTAAAAAAATGCTTTTATTTAAATCGAACTAAAAGGAGATAAATAATTTAATTCAATTGTTCTTGTTTTTTTTTTTTTTTTTTTTTTTAAAAAAAACAATCACACTTTTTTTCTCATTCACACTCACACTCACACACACATTCACACTGTCTTTTCGGCAGCTCAGGCCATATAAGACATTTACGATAACCGTTATTTATGAATTTATATATATTAGGGTCCAGGCATTTTTATTTAAGCCATCTGGTATCCAGATGGCTTAAATAAAATCATCGGACTGCCTGGGGTCCGAACCCGCGACGTTTGGTATATGAGGTTAGCACGCTAACCTCTACACCACGCCCCGTGGGCCCTTGTTCTTGTTAAAATTGTTGAATATTTATAACTTAAAATAAAAGCGTGGGGCGCTTCGAAGTTATTCCGAGGCTATAGACAATTCCTTAAGCTATTAATGAGCGCCCCACGCTTTTATTTTAAGTTATAAATATTCAACAATTTTAACAAGAACAATTAAATTATTTATCTCTTTTTAGTTCGATTTAAATAAAAGCATTTTTTTTAAAAAGTTTTTTTTTATTATATTTTTATTTTAATCTTTTTAGTCTTTTTTATTATTATAGAGTATTAAGAAAGCGTGAGGCATCAAATAAAGTACCACATTAGTTTGGTATATTTTGGTAAAACCCAACTGATGATTAGCGTCATCAAAAATGACCCTTAAATATCAAATTTCCCACCTCTAGCTCATCGGAAAGTCTTTTGAAATTAGATTAATACGCGAGAGGTTTCAAATAAAGTACCACATTAGTTTGGTATATTTTGGTAAGTAGCCCCGGGGCCCGTCAAGTCTGTCTGCGGCCCTGTCCACAATATAATATCTTAAATATTATGTATAATTTCTTATTGATAAGGAGCTCAATGAGGAATTGTCGGTTCAATGAAGAATAGAAATGGGTGGTATAATTTCTTATTTATTAGTGTCCACATGTGCCTCTCGCTAGATGTCCCAATGTACCTCAATCATGTTTATAAACAAAACGAGGCTATACAAATAGCTAAAATAAACAATTACATCTGCATGTACCGAAATAGTAAGAATAAACAAGTCTACTTATCTCTAATATTTCAATTGTCTTTATTCAAACGTTCATATGGAGAATAATCGACCTCAAACGATTTCCGATTTTTTTACAACGCAGGACAAATATGATGTAGCAACGTGTAACTAGCTATGGCGTAGCTTGACGCTGTTAAGATTTTTCTATAATAAAGTGGGCACTTAATGCACCCTAATGGTCAAAGAGTACAATCTAACTTTACATTTAGTAGCGCTAAAATTCGATTGTCCCAATGTGCCTCGTGTCCCAATGTCCCGCCCTCTCCCCTATATATATAAATACAACACTCACAATATTCCCGTAATATTGCTGCAATAATATTGCAGGAATCTTACATTGCATTAATTAACCTTGCAGGGAATATTGCAGGAACAATGCAGCACTATTGCGGCAGTATTCCATGCAATATTGCCGCAAGTTACAAAGGGGCGAACATAGGAATATTGCAGCAATGTTGCTGCATTGTTCTTACAATATTCCCTGCATGGTTAATTATTGCATTGTAAGATTCCTGCAATATTCCAGGCTGTCTTGGTATAGATAAGAGAAAGTAATAATAAAGTACTATTCATATCTGAATTAGAAATATTTTCTTTAATCGTTCTAGGGTGACAACACCAGTTTATTTAGAGAACTAAATCAAGTGAATTGATTATCTTATCATTTCTCTTTTAATAATAAAACTCTTAATAATTTCATCAGATTAAAAAGGAAAAGAGATGAGTAGTCCCCCCCCCCTTCTTTTATATTGACGCCGCTACGCCTTTTGAATAGTTTATACATCATAGCTGAACTTCAATCAAAGGTTTAATATAAAAGCATCATTCCTCGCTCTCTCTTTTCTTCTCCCAATATTTTTTTTCTTTTTTTTTTTCTTTTTTTTTACACCCTCCCTAAAAAATCAATAGCCAGCTAAAATATATGTATAGGGAGGGATATTTGCCAGATTAATAAATATCATTTATCATAGAATCAAATCTATTCGATGATTTTTTTTTTTTTGTATAAATTGAAAAATTTTAAATTAAAAGTGTTCTATATTAATATTAATAAAATAGTAATATCTTTTGATATACCGGCGGTATATTTTTTGTTTATACACTGATATTAATTAACATGAATTGAGTATAATCAGGTCCAATTGAGTATTTATTCTTCACCTAGAAAAGTCTAAAGATTTTTTCTTACCTTTAAAAACTGTAGTCCTCTTTCGTTTATCACTAATATTATTTCCATTTTAAAAATCCTAAATTAACATTAATAGCTAATTATCTGCCCAGAATATTTATTTGATTATGCTGTTTCAAGTTGTAATGAGTTTGTCGTTTTGTTTTTAATTTTTTTGTATTTTTAATCTTATTATGCTCAGGGGCCCACGTCTTGTGGGTACGTGGATGGCGACCACGGGCTACCCGAGCTGGGACTGGCAGTCCTGTCCTTTACATGTCTGTCCCTTCCTTCTATATTTTCAAAACCGTGCGACAGGCCGGCCTGTTCTATTTCTTTCGGTCACAAAAAATCCCGGCTGCGGGAATAAGGCTAGGAAAGAAAAAATATTTATATGCTATCGTGTTTCAATTTAAAGGTCTTGAACAAACCCAGATAGCACAGTACGTCTTATGTACGTACATAAGACGAATTGTGCGTCTTATGTACGTACATAAGACGTGCTGTGCTATCTGGGAATAGTCTTTGAATGAACTTCACATAAACTTTTAAATAAATACAAAAGTTGTATTAGGATTTGATTTTTCAAATTTTCAAAATATTACAGAAATCTACAACCAGTAGACCTTTTGAAATCCTGTTCTATATGTTCTAAGATACTTCCTTTTAAAGGAAAATTATTTTCTTTTTGTAATTTTTGAAATTTTTTAATTTTTTCTAATAAGTTTCGATTTCTTCCATATGAGGGTATTCAGGCTCTTCTAATTTAAATAATTACACCATAGGCGTAGCCAGATATTTTTGATGGGGGGTTTAGGATTATTTCTCCCCCCCCCACCCCGACTAATGGGGCAGTATAAGGCGTCTAATGAAATATATGACTAGCCACTTACCTCACCTTCGCTTCGCCCCCCCCCACCTGGACCCCCTCGAGGTGGCTCGGGCCCGCCCTTTCTTAATTAAATGCCGCAATTTTTCAATCAACTCGTATCAGGCAATAAATAATGCAAATCCCTTAATTTTATGTATATGGGCCTAAAATGCCGGAGTGCCTCTCTATGTGATTCTCTTGACTAGACTCCTATCTCAGACCTCCTTAAGAAAAAAAAATAAAAAATTTATTTATATAATAATTTTTATTATTTTTCATTTGCGAGATTTAATCAATTTTAAGCGGCTTTAATTTTTTATAAAGCATAACAAAAATCAATTCTTTTCAATGGGAAAATTCTGAATTTTCTGGAATTTTTTGCGTTTTATTTAGGGTCCGACCTAAACAAGATTTTCAGCCGAAACCGAATATTCGGCCTCAACCTTAGTTTCGGCCGAAACCGAAACTTGTATTTCCTATAAAATTTTTTTTTTCATTTTGCCTTTTTTTCCCTCCCGTGAAAATCATTTTACCTTTTTTTTAGGGAGACTAAAATTTTTTCTCCCTCAAGTGCAAATTATTTGACCTTTTTTTTGCGAGTCTCATCCCATTTTTCAGACTCTGGTTTCGGCCGGCCGAAAGGTTCGGCCACTTTTTGGCCGAAACCGAAACTACGGCCGAAACCATGATTTTTGGCCGAAACCGTAACCGAAACCGAATATTCGGTCGGTTCCTAGTTTTATTTAATTTTTTTTTTTTTAAGCTAGAGAAAATTATTATATTTTACTTTCTCTTACCCTATATATGAAATATATAGAGAGAAAAAGTATTTTGTATTATAGAGCTTAAATATCTAGTCATGGCTTGGGTTCAATGGGGGGGGGGGGTTTGAACCCCCAAATCCCCCCCCCCCGTGGCTACGCCTATGAATTACAGTCAAATTCAAAGAAGATTACATCAAGTTCTCGGACAGCCGCAGTCTGAGTCAGATATATCTGAGAGTGTACCTATAATGAAAACCCAAAAAAAAAGGGGTTCGCCCTTCTAACATGACATGAAGTCCGCCAAAAGCGCGCGGTGGAGCTAGTTAATTATTATAATTCAATTAAATATTTTTTAAATTAAAGTTTTTTATATATGAACAGATCGTGTTGATACGTTTGACTGGTGACTCCTATATTCAATTGTTTCTGTATAATAATAAATAAAACTAGTTAAAATCCACCGCCTTCTAATCATTTACCATTGGGGAATTTTTTGGCCCAGCCATACCCCCAATAATTTTTTAATTTGTTAATGGGCATACATTTCTATTTTTTTTTTCTTTTGTTTTGTTTTGTTGTATTTGTTATTGTATTTAAATTTGTATTGTGTTTGTTGGACCTATCCACCGAGGACTAGTGCCTCTAAGCGGGTCGTAATAAATTTATTTATTTATTTATTTCGGTATCTGAAGCCATTTAGACTCCTTCTCTATTTTGGTATCCAATTCAATTGAAATAATTTTTTTTTTCTGGAACAGGATTTGAACCCCCGATCTCTAGCTAATGTTGTACCTCCGAAATATTTGCAGGAACCTTCTTTTCTTACATTCCTTATAACTTATTAATGTATCAAAGAAAAAATCCCCCCCCCCCCTCCTCTCTACTTCTAACGTCTGAAATAATGGATTGGATAAAAAATATCCTTTTTCCCTACGCAATATATTTCGTTAATTATTATAAGAAATTCTATTCTAAATTTTGTTTCCGCCTTTAACCAATAATTTTTTTCTTCCTCTTGATAAAGGCAAAACAGAATTCATTTACTTATTTAGAAATTTTTATTTCGACATGAAGGTAGATATTCTAATTAGAAGAAAAATAACGGTTTTTTTTATACAATTTTGGTAATTGCTTTTAAAAGTTTAATAAAGTAATTTCATCCAATGAGAAGTTTATTCTATTATTCAAAACAAAAACAAAAAAAAAAAAAAACATCTGCGAGAATCCGGTAAAATTAAAATCCTGATTGTGAATCAATAAATCCTTCTCTGTACGTTTTATTAACAATTATCTCTATCCCAAATCTTTTTTGAAAAGAAAGAGGATATGATGTTTTTTCAATTTTGCTTAAATTAAACTTTCTCTTGCTTTGATAAATATTGTCTAAAGAAAAACATAAAATTGGAAGTCGCCATGTTGAATTTTGGTATCGAAGTTTTATACAATCTTAGAATCGAATTTTTTTGCAGTTTTTTTTTTTTTAGGGATTTTGAATTTTATTATGATTAGCCTCTTTGAATTATGAAATACACAAATTATGCAAAACACATGTCTATTTATTTAATCTCCAAAATATTAAAATATAATTTTGAAAAGAAAGAAGAGGGGGCGAAACCAAAATTGGGCCTCTTTTTTAAAAATTATAAAAAATCTTTTTTTTTTTTATAAATATAAAAGGGGACTAATTGGGGGGCCCCCCCCCTCCCTTCCCACACACCCTCTCTCTCCCACGATCTGCTTTTCAGAAATTATAATCCAAAAGAGGAGTTTATTCTTTGTACAGATTTCAGGATTCGTTACGATAGTTAGACTATGTAAGCCTATACTTGGATAAAATATTTTTCAGCTTCTTAAACGCCATCCATTTAGGCCTATATAAAATCTTATAGGATTATTTTTTTGCTCTCTTCGAACTCTAGTCGGTTGATGAACATTCCCCAAAGCAAACAATATTAAATATTTATAATTATAATTTAAATTTAGGAAGTTTATTCGAAATACCTTTCATTATTGTAAAGTAAAACAAATTTTATTTTGATGGAATCGAATCTCCGAAACTGTAACTCTGTACAGAAACGGTTGCAATAAATTCCACCAAAACAAAATTTGTTTTACTTTACACCTTATAACAACTTCGAATAAACCTCCTATTTAAATAATAATTAATCAAACTCTAACAATCCAATTACTTTGAAACAATATATATTATATATAATATAATTAAAAATTTCCCTAATTATAATATTAAATATTTTGGGCCGATAAGACATTTCATTTCTAATACTTTGGATTCGTCTATTTTATTTTAAAATAATAATTACAAAATTCCACTTACCTTTGATGAAGGTAATAAATTGAAGAAATAATTGTAATATTCCCAGTATTCTCTAATCTAATACAGAAAAGATTAAAAATATAGCGAATCTAATTGGCTCACTTTTGGGACACTTATTTTTTCGATTAAATTAAAAAAAATGTTTTAATAAATTAACTCACCCATGTATTAATAAATAAAACTTAACCCTCAATAGTGTTTATTTTTCAAAGTGAATGAATCTATTATTATTATGGGAATTTTTAATTATAGACCACATTTTGTTATTAATTATTTATTAAAAATATTATATAAATATTGTAGGCTACGACGTTTCGACTTTTTATTCTGCAGTCGTTTTCAAGTACTTGAAAACGCAGAATAAGAAGTCGAAACTTTGTACAGTATTTATATTTTTAATAATAAATAAATAAAGGAGTACTTTTCAAGTACTTGAAAACGACTGCAGAATAAGCAGTCGAAACGTTCAGGACTTAAAATACGTTCAAGTACTTAAAAACTTCTACAGAATAAGAAATCGAAACCTTGTGCAGTATTTATATTTTTAATAATAAATAAATAAACGACTGCAGAATTTTCAAGTACTTGAAAAAGACTGCAGAATAAGCAGTCAAAACGTGCACAGTATTTAAATTCTTAATAATTAATAAGCGAGAAAATTTGGTCTATAATTAAAAATTACCATAATAATAATAATAATAATTTAAATCATAAAAGCTTTAATAAACACCACATGAATGTATCTATCTGATGACTACGGAATTCGCAGCCGAAACGTTGTATTTTATTGTAGGTCTAATTATTAACAAATTTTATTGTATTATTTTTTGCTAAAATAAACCACGATTTAAACCAAATAAAAATGTCTTCTATTTCCAAATTAAGTAACAATTCATCGTCTGAAGTACCTCTCGAATTTCTACATTAAGCCCTTTTTTTTCTAATCTGAACATGCGCCTAACTTAACCTTGTTTATAGGTCTATTTTTAATAATTTTTTTTGTTTTCGAAATCTAAATTTCATGGTCTCTTTAAGCCCGTAAGCGGATTTTAGCATTCCTGCTAATCTGAGTTTAAAAAAAAGATTAAATAGTCAAACACACAGATATATAAAATTTCATGCTCCGATATATCGGTACTCACCTGTTGTGGCGGACGGACAAACAAGGTCACCTGGACCAGTCGAAGACGAACAAGAAGGAGTCGACGACGACGACGACGGCGTCGACGACGTTGTCGAAGACGAAGATGCCGGTGGTCCGATTGCCAAGGCGACCTCGTCGATCTCCGACCAATCTTGTGGTTGATTACACGATGACGAGATGTTATATTGATGGGCGGCCGATTCAAAATCGACAAACTCCTCGAAACCTAACGGCGAGCTCATCATTTAAATGTTAATAAATTCACACCCTCATTATTATAATGAGTTGAGAGCTCAAAACAACAACACGAAAAAAAAATTCACTCACTTCTCCCCCACCCACCAGGCCCAAAACAATAAACGACAACAACAACAACCAACCCGCCGACCACTCACTCTCTGCAACAAGTTTCACTAAAACACTTGACACGGCTAATGAACAACGTTTCGAAACTGCTAATCACTCGTCTTAATTAAAACAATCCTTTGTTTTGTTTGTTTATAAATTATTACAGCACTTGTTGTTTTATATTGTATCTATATATATTTGTATGTCACACATACACACGCACACACTCTCCCACTACTTTTTATTTTATTCACCGTGTTTGTGTGCGTTGCTTTTGTTTATTTTCCAATGTTCACACGACTATTTATTTGTTTATAATAATAATATTTATTCACTTAATCACAACAAAAAGCGCCGTAATATTCAAAATCCACTTTAATTATTAACTTCATAATACCATTTAATTATTTATTATTTAATTATTCATACACTTGAATATGTTTAGTTTATTTTCACTATTAATTAATATTATAGATAATTAACTAATTATTATAATATTATTATAAATAGTTAATATTTTTTTTTTCTTTGAATTCACTTAGTCACAACAGAAAGCACCGTGATATTGAAAATCCACTTTGTTTATTAACTTCATAATACTAATCAACATTATTTTTTTAATATAATAATTTTTTTTTCTTGGGATATGAAGGAAAAATTCAGGAAGGAAAAATGATAGGAAAAATGTAGTATGAAGAGTTTTTTTTTTTTATTTTTTATTTATTATTTTTTGTGTGTTTGTAGCATGTAGTAGAGAAGAATAGAGTAGAATTAGGGTAGAGATGTGTATTAGAGGAGCTGTCGGCGGGCAACTGACTGACTTTGGCTTGGCGCGAGACGCGCATCGCGTCCCCCCGCCTGCGCAGTTCGATATCCCCACCCTTTTGACTAACCTGCCTCCCCTACTCTCACTACACCTCCCCACCCCTTCTACCACTCTCATCCTACTTCTACTACTTTGACAGAGTCAAAAACGTATTAAAGTATTTGCAAAAGTCGTCCAAATGCATTTTATTTTAATAAATAAATAAAAGAGAGGGGAAAAAAAATTGTCTTTTTGGTAATTCCAACTCAAAGATCATTTTGGCATATATGTATGTGACGCATATATACCATCTGAATACCAAATCTGTTCCGCATTTGAGAAGTGAAACCTCTATGCAAAATTCAAATTCACTAAAGGAAATAATTATTCAGATCGATTCAAATAATTCTCTAGACTAGACTAATAATTTTTTTAGTAACTGGTTTTCGAGCTATAAATGTGTTGAGCTTAGTTTCGTCGACAACTGCCTTTTTCTTAGTCCGGTTGACGTTATAATAGGTAATCCACATTTGTTGAACCCCTGCGATATTTACTTTCAATCGCACTTGTAAAGAAGTTTCACCTCAAAAAAAAATTATTCGATGCATTATTTTTATAGAATTTTTACTTTCTCTTACCTCTATATAATAAAATATATGTATTATAGGGAGAGAAAGTATCTTTTTAAATTATAGACTTCATTTGGTATTAATTTTTTATTAAAAATATAAATACTATACAACGTTTCGACTACTCATTCTGCAGTCGTTTTCAAATACTGAGCAATAGCTCCGACTTAAGTGAACTAACCTCATAGTGACATCCACGTGAAGTTAGTAGCATTTCATATGCAATGAAGTTAACAATATATATACGATCACCCCCATGAAGTTAGACACCATCATCAAAGCAAGTGCTTGCATAAAAAGCATGACAATGTTTTTCGAAATTGATTTTAACAAAGATGGTAAAAATTATTCCATTAATATTAATCTAATCCAATAATCAAATATTTACATCTAATGATCAGTTTTCTCATTCAACTCAATCAATGTTCCACATTTTATTATGTCTACTTGGTATTTCAATTGATTAGTATCCAATTCATTTGAAATAAATTTTCTAGTCTGGGAACCCACAATTCTTGGTACAAATGGCCAGCACGCTAACCACTACAGCAAAGCCCGATGGTTGTTTATTAATTTATATAGACTCTTTGAGCTTTCTTTTTGTCAATTATTTTCAACATGGAGTGTTTTGACATTGTCCAAATTTAGCTAGGTCCAGCTGTTAGAGAATGTACTCCAATCACAAACTGATTTAGATGTTTCAATCTGATGGCTCTCATGTCTGAACTTTTTTTGTAAGCACTTGCTGTGATGATGATGGTGTCTAACTTCATGGGGATGGTCGTATATGTTGGTAACTTCATTGCATATAAATAAAATGCTACTAACTTCACATGGGTGACCCTTGGAGATTAGTTCAGTCGGATTAGTGATTGAGTCGGAGGCAGGGAATAAACGGGAAGGGACATCACGTAGTAAAAAAATGGAGTGGGCTGATACAGCGTCCCCTACTGGTGTCTACCATTTTTGGCGCCATATTTAAATATAAAATCGAAAGGTTTCTTGCCAGGAAATAAGGATTTTCTCCCGAATGAATCGAAAAACTATATGCTCACTCAAATGAATCTTAAGGGTTCTCGCCCAAATGAATAAAGTTGTTAGTGAAAAGGTTTTTTTTTTTTTTTGATAAATAAAAGACAAAGTTCCAAGTGAACATGTGCATTTATTAAAAAAGAAAAATAAATTGATTAAAGAAAATAAACATTATTTTTGTCCTTGAGAAAAACGAATAAAAAATATACAATATATTTGTTAACATATTAATATAATATATAAAAAAAATGACTAAAGCATATAAAACATTTCTTTTTTCTCGAAAATTTCTATAAAAGGTCTCGAGTTTAAAGTTAAAATAATAAAATTAATATCAAATGATTAAAGAATAACATTTAAATATAATATTTAAAAAATTAATACCTCCAAACTTCCAAGAAAATATAAATTCAGCTAAGAACATCATGTTTATATAAAAATGATTAAGACTATAAAAAATTGAATGTACGGTATGTAAAATATATAATATAAATGAGTTATGCATTTCTTGTACATGTATAAAGGCTAAATAAAATAAAAAATAACAAAATCAAAATAGTTAGATAAAAGTTAACAAGAAAAAACATTAAACTACTAATATTGTGTATATATATACAAGTGGTAAAAAGATATAAAAAATTGAATGTATATAAAGTATATAATATAAATGAGTTAATAAATAATTATAATATTAAATAAATAAATGCAACTGGCTGTCGCCTGGAAAACAAAACAATTTCATATTGGATGTTCCTGGATTCGCATTTTTACAGTTAGGAACACAACATCGTTTTCTTAAGGGTATCATGCTGTTTACGAATAAATAATGAAAAAACAAATTAATATTTCTATAAATGCCAATGAATCAAAGAGAAACCAAATGAATAATTATGATGACAAATAAAAAATCATAACAATTTTAATAAATTAATAAAATATGTAAAATGTATTTAAAAAAATATGGAGTTTGTATTTTTAAAGTGTTTAAAAAAAATGTATTGCTTAATATATATGGAATAATTAAGTTGAGCTAAAAAAACCAACCTAATTTTGAAAGTTTGAATAATCCCGATTGATGATAAATATGACGTATATTGTTTAGACAACTTTTCAAATAGTTTTTTTTTTTTTTTTTTTTTTTTTAAACATTCACACTTTTTTCTCATTCACACTCACATTCACACAGTCTTTTCGGCAACTGAGGCCATTTAAGACTTTTAACGATACTTAGTATGTTTAATATATCAATTGTGGGGTCCAGGCATTTTTATTTAAGTCATTTGGTATCCAAATGCCTTAAATAAAATTATCGGACTGCCTGGGGTCCGAACCCGAGACGTTCGGTATAGAAGGTAGGCACGCTACCAACTACTCCAAGCCCCTTGGGCTTTCAAATAGTTGAAATGGCTGTTGATAAGGTAGACGACTTGGTTTCTTCCCAGAAATTGGCAGTCAATGTTTTTGACGTAGATAAATTTTTCCGCGACTACTAGCACCTCTATCGGCCAATGCTGTCTCTACGTATACCAATGAATCAGTCTGAACATAGGAACTATATCTCAAAAAACGCTTCAAGTTTCTCCATTGACTTGTCCCCCCTGGTCGGAGGTAGTGCACAGTACTTGAAAACGACTGCAGAATAGTTAGTGGAAACGTTGTAAAGTATTTATATTTATAATAAATAATTAATTCAAAATATGGTCTATAATTAAAAACTCCCATAATAATAATAATAATAATAGCCCCCGGGTGTGGCGTAGTAGGTAGAGTGGCTACCTCTTATGCCAAACGTCGCGGGTTCGGACCCAGGCAGTCCGAAGATTTTATTTAAGCCATTTGGATACCAGGTGGCTTAAATAGAAATGCCTGAACCCCAAATTGATTTATTAATTACAACGGTTATCGTCAAAGTCTTAAATGGCCTAAGTTGCCGAAAAGACTGTGTGAATGTGTGTGTGATTGTGAGTGTGAATGAGAATAATAATAATACAAACCAGAAAAGCTTTAATAAACAAATTCGATGCATTGTTTTGATAATATTGAGTCCCATATTCTGTAGATTATCTGTTTGTTTTTCCTTCTTCACAGGTGTTTTAATTTTTCATTTAATAGTGCTAGAAAAAAAGAAATATATTTTGTGTTCCTCAAATAAATATACACGCGCCATAGAAACTTTTTTCTTTTAAAGTAAAAAGTTTTTCCAAATGTTCAACAATTACTATTTAATTTGTTCCTTTGTGTATCTTACAATTTATTTAGGTCACTAACTAATAAGGCCAAGGAATCTTTTTTCTTTTTCTTATTTTTCTAATGAATCCCTTACGGCCCGTATATATATCTATATATAACATCTTACCTTTTTGATTATCACCCGAGAGTGAAGAGAGTCGTTATCGGAATTGTTATTGTAAAGCTTTGGAATCCGTTGAATGATAATTTATGAAAGAAATTGGAAGTCAAATTTTTTAAGTGGTTATTGATTTCTTGTGAATATTTCCATCAAATCGAAAAAGGTAACATTAAACAAATGAAAATATTTAATCATTTATTTAGTCAGAGAGGAATAATTGATAAAGGGTTGATCAATTGATTATTCACTAAGTGTTCGTAGATGATACAGGCGAGAGTTTTTTTTTTTATAAAAATTCAAAATTATTTTACCTACTAAAAATTCTGCTTCCTAGTTGTTGGAGACCAAATAAAATATTTTTTTCATTTAATCACTTCGATTTTTTCAACGAACATGCTTCTCTGAGTTACTGAAAAGTATTTTTAATTTTCCCGACAAGGGGCTCTACCTGAAAAATCTGGTGTGACTGGCGCACAGCACACAACTTTCTCTTACCCTTCGGCAAGAGAAATTGTGTACTGTGCTTGTCACACCAGATTTTTTGTGTTGAGATATATTTACTCTTTGGTCGATTTTGTTCAAACGCTTCGTGTCACGTCCCATGGCGTTGTCTAACTTAAATATAAAATTTCAACCTCCTAGCTCTTTTCGTTCTTGATATATTTTGTTCACAGACAGTCAGACAGACACACACACAGACAGACAGACCATGTTGCGAAAACCACTTTTTTGGATTCAGGGGACCTCAAAATGTGAAGATCCATCAAAATCTTGACATCGAATTTTTGACATGAATCCAATACTTTCTCTGTCTATATATTAACATATATATAGAGGTAAGAGAAAGTAAAAATGAGAAACAATTATTTATTATTAATATTATTAACAACATATTTTACTTCCTCTTACCTATATATATATATATATATATATATATAGAGAGAGAGAGAGAGAGAGAGAGAGAGAGAGAAAGTATTGGATTTATGTCAAAAATTGGATGTCGAGATCTTGATGGAAATGCATGTTTTGAAGTTCCCTGAGGGACTTCTTGGTCTGATTTGGTGTGATCAAAATACCTCAAGATCGAAAAGACCTATTGAAATTTGATATTTAAATTAGGTACTTACTCCCTGGCACTTGACAGGAAGCTTTTTAACAAAACCGGCCAAAAAGTACTTTATTGATATACTTTTTTGTTTTTTTTTTTGGTTTTTCTCAACGATTTTGATTAAAATTCATAAATTAATTATTTTTTAGATACTCTGTATATTCTCATTTCGCTCTCAAAATTGTTTGAAGCACACGTTACTCTTGTACTTCCTAGGAAAGATAAGAAATGCCATGGTTACAAATTGAAATCTAATGAATCGTACAGTTGGAAACTCAATACATGTTGAAACAAAATATCTGGTATGACCAGTTACACTAAATTTTTAATTATCAATATATTAATACTAATACAATTCATTTTGTTTTTTTATAATTTTCACCGTTTAAATTCAAAGTTTTCTTTATCAAAGCTTTTGTAGGAATTCCTCTATTAAGTAGGGATTCCTTTATTAAGAATTAAATTTCAATTAAAAGTATCATCCTTTACGATATCTACTTTAATTTATACACAAGGTCCCGATTGCCATCCGGGACTATAGTAAGATATTTTAGGTGTTCTCTTTGTTTGAATTAAAATCCCTATTTAAAGGTGTCAAGGATACAATAATTTGACTTGCTTTTCTTGAAAAATAGCATGGTCTCCTATGCATTCTTCAGCATACGAACGTTCGTGTCAATTTAGAAGTGAGAGAGTCTCTTTGAAAATCATACCGTCGTTTTATAGATAAAATATCGAATTTGAGCTTCTAACATTTTTAAGAAATTGTTAACAGAGAATTTTGTGAGCCCCATTTTTTATTAGACATAAAGATGTATTTTATTAATTTTCTGATCCTAGCCTATATGTAACAGAAAGTAGCCTAAACTAGGTTGCGTGACATGAAGCTTTTTCCTACTTAATTTGAATTTTTTAAATTAAAAAAAAAAAAAAAAAAACAACAACATATCTTCAAACATTTATTACGTTTAATCTTTATATAGGCCTACACGTATAAACAATTAAATTTAAACTATTAACCGTAGTATCTAGTTGAAACATTATGTATATATGAAAATTTAAAATTTAAATTTCATTAATGCGCATTTTGATTTTGACACTCATGCTTTATGTTAACATCAGAAGTGATTTTAAAACTTAAACTTCGAATGATGACATGTACTGTATGTCGAAATGTGGATTAAGTGTTAAAAACATTAATTTTTAATAAATATTCGAACCAAGTTTTTTTTTATTTAATTTTTAATTCTTCATAATTACATTTACTTATTTTTATATAAGCTTTTCAATTTTTTAGACTCAAAACATAGTCTATTTCTATTCATGTTGAGATCTCGACATCGATTTTTTTTGCTAGCTTACACAGCCTGCTCGAACTAAGACTAGTTTTTCTTCTTTTTTTCTCGTTCTTCTAAATGAAATTTCATGCTATACTCTGACAAAGTTCTGCTCCTTCATTCTCGATTGCTTCTCTAAATTTTTTATGCCTGAAATCACTTGGTCAAAATCCAATTTTGAATTATCCTCCATTCATGTGTTTTTCAACTTCAATTTCTGATTCAAAAAATGAAAATGAATTACATTTCTGTATACATGAAACAATTAAATTATGAAAGAGCCGCCCACTATTGCTCCATGATTGCATAGCATCCCTTTCCTTCTCAGGGTCAAGGCCGTATCTTAGAGGGCGAGTTTAACAAACGACAGACAAACCTCATCAAAAGAATTTAATAACAATATTGATTTTTTTTTATCTCCCAGAAAAAAATATTTTACTAAATAAACTTGTCAAATTGTCAGTCGGATGCATCTATTCGATGCAATTTAACCAATTTATTTTTATGTGGATAGTTGACTGATTATGATTTTATTTACAAATGCATGTAATGTAGCCTATCATAAAAATTTTAACTCATCAACGTTAATAGTTTTAATTAAAAATTATTTGAAATGTGATGTAATATACATAACTAAATATTTAAATAAAAAAATATGCATTTATTTAATCATTGCATCTTTTTTATATAAAAACTTTTTTATGGCTATATTATTTTAATTAATATTACAATTTATGCTTGAATTAAAAAGGAGAATAAAAGTTTAATTCAAGGCTCTCTTTGTACTAGATAGGACATTAAGGGGACGCCTTGCCTCAATTCCTCTGGTCCTGAGAAGTCCTCTTATCTTCGTCTCCTTCCTTTGTGAGAAAGCTCTAATTTCTGATTATTTTATTTATTTGAGTGTATTTATTATGATGGATTGAAAAATGTTTATGAGAGTACGGTAAATATCACAAAATGCTTTTTAATTGATAATATTTAATTAATTAATAAATAGAGAGAAATTCTCGTTTTATTCGGTTAAATAAATAAAATACGTTATCTGATATTATATTCAGAAGATCAATAGAATTGCACTAGACTTTGTTTTAATTACTTGTCTGGATTTTGATATTAAAATACATGTAGTTCAGTTTTAATAATATTAGTTAATTCACTCATGACCGATTCGGATATTAAATCGATCTTTTTAAGATTGTATTTTTCATTTCTTTTTTACTTTCTCTTGCTTATATGTGGTATATGTTAATATATATATAGAGAGAAAGTATTGGATTAATGTCAAAAATTCGATGTCGAAATTTTGGTGGATATACCTGTTTTGAGGTCCCCTGAATTCAAAAAGTGGTTTTCGCGACATGGTCTGTCTGTGTGTGTGTCTGGGTTCAATTTAAAGCAGCTAGGAGGTTGAAATTTTATATTTAAGTTAGGCACCTCCCTAGGGCGTGAAAAGAAGTTTTTAAACAAATTCGGCCAAAAAGTACTAGTACTTTACTGATGTAGTTTTTCAGTTTTTTATTTCGATTTTCTCAAAATTTGCTCCAACGATTTTGATTAAAATTCAAAAATCAATTATTTTTAGATGCTCTTTAAAATGTATTTTCTCATTTTGTCATTGAAATCTTTTGAAGACCACTTTACTTTTGTACTTCATAGGAAATATAGTAGAAATGGTTGCCATGGTAACAAAATATATATATTTTTCCATGTTTATAAATTTTACATCTTGAATTCTAATATATTGGCGGAAACTAAATATATGTCGACACGAAAAATCGGGTGTGACTAGCACATAACACAACTTTCGATTACCGAAGGTAAGAGAAAGTTGTGTGCTGTGCGACAGTCACACCAGATTTTTAATATAAAATTTTAAAAATAAGAATATTCATTATTATTTTTTTTTTTTTTTTTTAATTCCCTCTTCGGTTACAGAGGCCATTAGGATTTTATTTAACACTTGATACCGATAAAGAATTAGTCGCCAATTAATTATAAATTATATAAACGCCCTCGGGGTTTGGCGTAGAGGTTAGCGTGCTAACCTCGTATACCAAACGTCGCGGGTTCGGACCCCAGGCAGTCCGATGATTTTATTTAAGTCATTTGGATACCAAATGGCTTAAATAAGAATGCCTGGACCCCAAATAAATATATATTATTAAATAACGGTTATCGTAAAAGTCTTAAATGGCCTAAGTTGCCGAAAAGACTGTGTGAATGTGTGTGTGAATGTGAGAAAGAAAAAAAAGTGTGTTAAAAAAAAAAAAAAAAAATTATATAAACCCCTGGACTAAACACATTGATAGAACATCTATTGGGTGGCAATATTCCAAAAAAAAAAAATCTCGACACAAAAAATATGGCGGGTGCACATCATAATAAGTCCTCTAGACAAGAAAAAGTATGCTATACTTTATGACACCAGAATTCTTTTTATATTTTATTAGAATTAGGTCTATTATATACCTACATTTTTATCTCGATTCAATTTAAAAATTCGATAAAGTTGAATATTTTATTTTTTATATTGGCATTAGGAAGAATTCTATTTTGTATGAATTGATTTTATTTATTTTAATCACATAGGTGTATTAAAAAAAACTTTATTTGGCTAAATAAACAAAAGTTTTTTTTTTTTAGTGAATAAAAAAGTATATTAAAGGCTTTAAGGTATTTAAAATTTAAAAATTAGCTGGACTGTTTTTATATTCAGGTGGATGAAAATTTGAAAAATTATTTTAAAATGATTTTAGTAGAATTAATATTAAATATCTTCTTTTTTCTTTGCTTATCCAGTGTAGGGGTCTGCTTATTGCTTAGTCTAAGGCTTGAGGAAGACTGGCCAAAATGCCAGTCTTAGGTCGCTTTTTCCTTTTTATTAACAAGTTTTATTGTGTGTAAATATTGAAGTAGGCCTAAAAATAATAATCAATTACCTTTGCACAAATTTTTCTCATCTTCCCCTAAATGAAAATATAAAACGCATGTAAACTGCGTTGGCGTTCTTATCTTGAAATTCCCAGGACAGTAGTGATGTCATAAAAGGCAAGTAATATGCTGTGAAATGAAAATTCTCTTTATTAAAGATTTCTTGATGATAATAAATTCCATAATATTCCAAAAATCCAAATTATTGTAAAATAAGAAGAAAAAAAAATGAAAGTAGACTGTGCATATTTTTATGGCTACAAGTTTATCATTTATAAACACCCTTGGAAATTGAAGAAACGCAATTTTCTTTGATATAAATAAAATTCGATCAAAAGTTACCGACATCAATTTGTTCACCCTCTCTCTCTTTAAGGAACTTAAAATGAATTTGATAGATTTTTTTAAACCTAAAAAGAAACCAACCCCGTTTTCTAAAGGCTATTTATGTTTGAATTAAAAAATTCCATTTGAATGATTAATTTATTTATTTAGCAGATTTGTAATAAATAAGTGGCTTGTTGAGTTCACTCGAGTTCAAGTGTCCTTCCTACTCACTTGCCCTTAGGAGCAATTCAAACGGAATTTATTTGAAAAGTGTAGAAAAGCAACAAACGCCGACATCCCTGCCTGCCTTTGTAAATTAATGGAATTTATCAATAATTGTTTAGGTTTAATAGATAGTGAGATGATTAATGAGGAGTGGGGGTGAACTAGACTATAAATAGAGCACATTCATAACAGCCAAGAGACTATTTTATTTTAATATTCAATAAATTACAAAAATGTCTTTTGGAGTAGAGATATAAATCCCGCTTCCAAAGGCTAAGTGATAAAATTTATTTTAATTGACTGCCATTTCATTTAAACACATATTGTGCTGTTTTTCATTTTCAAAAAAAACGGACACCGTAGCTTCTAGTGTGCGTGTGTCATGTCATTCATAGTAGCCATTTTTTTTTTTTTTTTTATAAGGATTAATAATTAATTTATCAATGAAAAGAAATGCCACACGAAAGCACTCGTCATTCTCATTCATTCATTTTTTTAAATACTCATATGATTGAGTATTTAAATTTCATTCATTTCTAGTATTAATTAATTTAATCAATCGGATTAGAGATCAATAAATTTAAATCACAAAATGAAATAAAAACAAAAATAACTGAAAATCAATCAAATGGAATGAATGTGAAGAGCCGAAATGGCTTAAATATTCTTCTAGGAGATTTATTGGTATGAAAATATCTGGTGTGACTTGTTACACCTGATTTTTTGTGCCGACATATTTTATTTAGTTTCTGACACATTTGAATTCAAGATGTAAATTTTTTTTAACACTTTTTTTTCCCATTCTCACTCACATTCACACACATACACACAGTCTTTTCGGCAACTTAGGCCATATAAGACACGATATCCGTTATTAATTAATATACATATTTGGGGTTCAGGCCTTCTTATTTAAGCCATTTGATATTCAAATGGCTTAAATAAAATCATCGGACTGCCTGGGGTCCGAACCCGCGACTTTTGGTATACGAGGTTAGCACGCTAGCCCCTACACATGTAAAATTTATAAACACGGGAAAATATTTATATTTTGTTACTATGGCAACCATTTCTCCTATCTTTCCTATGAAGTACAAGAGTAAAGTAGCATTTTTTAATAAAATCAGCTGATGTTTATGATCACGGTCACATAAATTTATTAAGAATTCTAGAAAATGAATATTTTAGTTCTAGGAAATAATAAATTATTATTCAAATTTGTTAATTTTATTTACGTATATACTTGTTAGAAAGAAAATGCTTCTCAAATTAATAATAATAATAATAAATTTTTCTTCCAAAGAAATTATTTTCGCCGGAAAAAAGAGATTGAAAATCATTATTAGATTAAAATCGAATTGTTTTTTTTTCCCCTTCCTCTTTTAATATATCGCTTACATTTAGAGACAGAAGCTTAATGACCAATTCGATCTAATGGTTCGAGTATATGATTATATCTACAAATGCGGGGAACCAATTGGCCTAATAAGATGTATAGAATGCTCAGTAGAGCGAAGTGGTGGGGGCTGCTATAGGGAGAGAAAGGAGAGAGAGAAGGGGGGCCTGAGAGACTAGACGGATCGATATTCTCCAAAGTGGGTCCAGAGGCCAGGAATGGATGCATGCATGGGGTGGGGGTTGGGGGGGGGGGCAGGGGCCATCAACGCGTGATTGAGTGACTCGCATCCCCCCCACCCGCCTTCGTTGCCTCTAATGCGCCTATCCATATCAATACATCTCTTTAGCCATAGAACAAATTATTTGAATACATCATAATCTGTATGAATAGAGAACACCGAGGTTAAAAGAATTTTTTCAAAAAACACCTGATGTGACCAACAATATTTTTTTATCAAAAATATAACTTTTTCATTAGTTGAAAGTAGGCTTCCGAATAGACAGAGCGACGTTTTGGTTGTCTATCTATCAGGCTTTGCAGTTGAATAAATTCCTTTCAAAATTAATTCAGTTGAATTAGATATTTACGTAATATTCAATATACAGTGGAACCTCGCTTAATGAGCATAATTCGTTCTAGAATGGATTGTAGTAATAATAATCATTTTCTTAGGGGGTGAAGCCCCCGGCTAGTCGTGAAGCCAGCCGAAGGCGGGCGCCGCGGTTAATAAACAATGCTAAGGAAATATTGATTATTTGATAGAGTATATTGTTGCATTTTTATAGGATCGCCTGAGTGGTCTGCGCATGGCAAAGCCCATACCTAGCTAGGCCCGAAGCCCGCTGAAGGCGGGCGGCGCGACCAGTAAACCACTATTTTAATAAGAATTTTGGTATCAGTTTATTTTTTAGCGATTAACGCCAAAGATGTCTTATTTTAAATATCTATATATAATAATAGCGGAGTGTCCGTCTGTCCGGTCTGTTTGACCAAGTTCCCGTTGGAATCCCGTTGAAACGAAATTTTGCAGTCTTATGGAGGACGTTAAGGAGAGTCCCGGAAAAATACTTGGATTCCGAAATTCTTAAAACTTTTTGAGTAATTAATTCCTAAAGCTACGATTTCTCCCATAGGAAATGAATAGAGAACTATTTTAGTATTCTTTACAGTTGTGTATTCTTTGAATGTAAACAAATCCTCAACCAGGCATTGGATTGGAATACGTAGTAGTGATAATAATTTTCTTTTCATAATTAAGAAAAGGCGATGGTCCGCCGCAGTCGAAGCCCCCTGGCTAGACGCGAAGCCCTCCGAAGGCGGGCGGCGCGGATAGTTAATAATAAATCAATTTTTAATTTTAAAAAATTTTTCTAACTCTTGATTAAATATAAAAATTTCGTTCTACAACTAAATTATGTTCATTTATAATTAGGAATTTGCAATGGTTTTCCTTAACTTTGAAATTATTGATAGATTCGACGGATATGTTAAAGAAGTTCAGACTTTGCATCTTTATAAAAGGTTGATATTCCTTAGGAGGGGGGTTACAAAATCTCTCGATATAAAAGAGGGTATATCCTCGAATAACTGAGTAGACCTACTCAAAAATAGCCCGCATGGTATTAATAAATAAGCTTGAATATAAATTATTATGACAAAACCAAAACTGCTTTTGAATATCTTTTTATCGTGTTAGTATCGTCTTATAAAATATTTAATAACACGTTGGTATGAATATAAAACTGCATTTTTTTTTTTAAATCAGAAATTTAACATCTATAAATTTTCTAATATGAAATTATTTATTTATCTAAATAAATATATCAATCAATGTTCAATTCAACAAAAAATTTTCAAAATAAATTAAAATGAAAGAATTTTTCTATTTTTAAGGGTTAATAAAAAAAATAAATAAAAAGCGATGCCACGATCAAAGCAAAACGGATGGTTAGCTCGTTTTTATTAAAAAAAAAATAAATAAATAAAAATGAAAATTGAATGTTGACGGGGATGGCAATATTTTCTCCTACACCTAAACAAATTGGAGTCCAAATAATAATTGAACAGCCTTTGCATATTAACAATAAAGAAGTCTATCAATATTTTCATGAGTTATAATTTGAGAGTGAAAACTTCAAAAGCTTTAAATTTTGCAAATAAAAAAAAAAAAAAATTTCTATCCAATGAGGGTTTATTTTTGGCTTTGCATTAAGGTGTTTTAGATTCATAATAGGCCTTTATATATATTTTTTTAATATTACTGCCTATTATAATTTAAACACCAGAGGAGGCGCTAGAAACGCGTCAAAAAAGGCGTGTAGAATAGGCCTAAAACAGACCATAAACAATAAACCATTGGTTATAAGTATAATGAAATTGAATTGTGTTAAAGTTTTTATTTTATTTTTATTTTTTTTTTCAAAATTTCAATTAGAAATTTTGAAAATTTATGGCTTCCACCAAATATTTTCTTAAATTAAATTCTTTTAAATAGATTTTTCTTTCTCTTATCCTATATATGAAATATATAGAGAGAAAATATTTTTCTAATTCTAATAAGTTTTCTTTATTAATATCATTACTATACCGTATATAAAGCGCTAGCCACCGACTTCCTGTCCTGCTGTGTTTTCCAAAAAGTGAGCAAGAATAAATTCGATACATTTGTTTTTTTATAGTCTATATGCCAAAAGAAATCCAATAATTTGTGCTACTATTAATACTTATTCATGAACATAATATATTCTATTTAAAAAAATAAAATAAAATAAATTTTGAAAGGATTTAGTATGAATTTAGGATTGGTGAATGAAACAGCGATAAAAGGACGTCGCGACGTCTCTCCTCATTGGCGAGGAAGAGCTAAAGAGGTTCAAAAAATGAATGCATAAAAACAAAAGAATGTGTTAGTGTGTGTGGAGGAGAGAGACAGAGAGAGAGAGAGAAAGAAGAAACGAGGGAAAATAAATGGGAAAGAGAGAGAGGAAGATCGAAGTGAAGGAATGTAATTTCACAAGAAACGGCTGCTGATGTAGAAGAAACAAAGTAGAGACAAGCCAACAGGGAAAAAAATAAAACTTCAAAAATGGACAAATTGTCGATGATTAAATTTATGGATATAACAACATCTTCTCAATGATCTTTAAAGGATTTCGTTAATTCACCGCTCGAAGAAATAGAGATCACCTTAAATTTAGTTGTTTTTTTTTAACCTGGAAAAGAGAAACATAACAGCTCTGTTATTTTATTATTATTATTTGAAATTACTATCGAGATCCCCGTTTATTTTACCCGAGGTGCTTCCGTGCACGAAAACACACACCTCAAACCCAACCGGCCTCTGGCAGTAGCCATCTACCGGCACCCCGTGAAGTTACGTTATTTGCTATCTCCAACTCCTCCTCCTGCGTTCGTTTCTAGCTAGTGAACTAATCCTTATTTTTGGTTCCACCCGGTTCCTTTTCTATGCTAGGGAAGATGTCCTAGTTTGAAATCCCGCACGCCCAGGGTTTGAACAGGGATCTTCTTTATAGAAGCCGAAACAAAATCAAGAATTCTTCAACAAAACAACTATCTATAATCTATACCTAACCTAGGCTTAAAATCTAATAAAAAACAAGTAAATCTAAATCATTAAAAACTATTTCAAATGTTTAAATATATGAACAAAACTATAAAACAAAGAAGAAATATCTAAGAAAAATTTTCAAAAACACGAGGAAATTGGAAACAAAATTGTATTATGTCCTATGGAAAAGTCAATGTTTTCATATTCACAATATGGCCGACAAGAAATTCTCCCTACTTTTTTGTAGCCATCCCCCCACTCCTTCAAACAAGCCTTAGTGTCACTCCCTTCCTCCCTGATTAATTCACTTAAAATTTCAATTTAAATATTAATATTGTGTCTCTGTTTAAAGCAGTGAGTATTTCTTCTCATCTTCGAATAAATTACCTTCCAAGTTTGATATTTTTAGGTTAATTTTCGGCATAAGCTGTTTCTTGCACAAGCATGCTGGTACAAAAAGATTGCACATTCATGATTGTCAAGTTTACAGTTACGTGTGAAGCTGCCTTAAGATATCATACCACCTCGATCTGCAAACAATTTAATTGTTCTAACTCTACTTATATTCTTTGGTCTTTAACTTGCAGTAAATTGGGTAGAGCTTCATTATGACCAATTATTAAATTAAATAGTTGATATTTTTTTCTTGACGATAATTGGCCTAATAACGTTCAACCCAAAACAATGTCTTTTAATGTGTTTGTGCTATTTAATTGGTTTTATTTTAATTTAAGCCCTTGAATTTCTCTTTATCTAAACTTTGTGTTTTTATCGTCGTTGATTTATCAAAGATTTATTTTTTTTCTCTCTCTCTCTGTCTCTCTTTTGTATTTAGTTTCATTTTCTCGCCGTCGTTGTCGTCTTCTCTCAATTTTGTAAGCTTTGTCAAGTTGGCAGCAAAAATTTCGATTTTCTTTACCCACCCACACATCTAACGCGCGCAACCCTCATCCTTCCCATTTTACAAGCCTTGAACTCTCTCTCCTCTCTTGCTTTTCTTACTTTACTTTTTTTTCTATTTCAGTTTTTTTTTATTTGTTAGTATAGTAGTACTTGGGTGCTTTGATCTTTCTCTCTCTTTCTTCTTCAATTCTCTGGATCTTTCTTTTCTACTTTCTTCTCTCGTCTCACTTTTTTTTTCTCCTTCCTCACAAACCGCGATTTCATCTTCACTTAAAATAAGGAAAATTGGAATCACAATTTCACACATGCACCTTGCGTGTGTGGAAATCGTATTTTCATAATTTATATCTCTATGACAATATTTAATTCTAAATCTTTTATTTTTTAATTGATTTCGAACACGCTATTCTTTTTTTATTTCAATTTCAAAGAAAATAGGAAATTATATCATCCACCCCACCCCCCTTTGATAGAATATAACGTCAATATGTGTGTGCGTGTGTGTTGCCAATAACTCGTAAACGATCCTATTTATAGTGATAAACTGGGTAGAAAAATTCTTCTTCACTTGAAGATGATAACCTATTGATTTTGGTTAGGATTAAAAAAAAAAAAAAAAAAAAAAAATTATTACGCCCCCATCTTGTGGCCTAGAGTTGATCAAATCAATTTTAAAGATATGTGGGTTCAGATCCGCAGCAGTTCGATGAAAATTTATTTCAAACTTCTTCTTTTTTTTATTCACCTGATAATTCCCGCGGTGAGGGGTCTGCGGAATTTGTTATTCATGAATTTTTGCGACCGGGAAGGAATAGAACAGGCGTCCGTCGCACGGTCTGACGCCTTTTGAAAATATAGAAGGGAAGAGACTGACATGCAAAGAACAGAATTACTGCCAGTCCCAGCCCGGGTAGCTCGTGGTCGCCATCCACGTACCCACACGATGCGGGCCCCTGTACTAGCGAAAATTTATTTCAAACAGTTCTGGTAGGAGCCGCCTAAACGTACTTAAAAAAAAAGAAAAAAAAACTAGATTATTATAAGGAATTTTTCAATGCGGTTTTTTTTTAATGAATTAAATTCATAAGGGATTATTGTAACAGGAAGTTAAAATTTTTTTAATGACTTATTAAAAAATTATGAAAATTAATTTTTTTTTTAATTTAAAAATGAATTTATTATTATTATTAATCACATATTAATTCAGAAAAATTTAAAGAACGCTTAGATGATTTATTTAAAAATTAACTGTCAAATAGTTCAGCACTCTTGCAAAAGATGGCAGGCTAGTTTAACAGCCTGTATTATCAGATCCCCTATTAACCGATATCTTGCTTATATTTATATAACACAACTTTTAATTACCGAAGGCAAGAGAAGGTTGTGTGCTGTGCGTTAAGTCACACCAGATTGTTTTAATTTCATAAATTTTCATCTTATAAATATTTTGAAGATGATTTTAATGAAGGTAAAGTGAGAGAAAGAGAGAGAGAGAGAGAGTGCGATGTGGCCATCAATTACGTGGGGATGCGTGCACTGCGTAAGCGGGCGAAGAGGGCGAGGTCCATGGCTGGCGTCAGCCACACATACATTTATATATACATGCACACATCTCTGTAGTGTATATATATATAAACCTATATACTGTACACGAAACCCAAGGGTGGATTTTGGAATCGATCGGCCCTTTTGCTGTCGCCGAAAGAGAGAGAGAGAGAGAGAGAGAGAGGGAATACAATTGAAAAGAGAGGGAGAGAGAGAATCTAGAGTTAGAGGTATTTATTTATGTCGCTTTTGTGTGACGTAAGGTGGCTGTCATTAAAATCGGATATTTCTACATAAACTCTGATAACAAATTAATTCTCGACATTCTCCAAAAAGAGAGATAGAAAAAAATCAAATAACGCAAAGTAAAATATAAAAAAAGAAGGAATCAAATATTTTAATAATTTGAGAGAAAAAAAAAGAATTGCTTTTAGAATATAATTTTGAATATTGAGAAAGGAAAAAATACACCTGGAGATTGAATTGAAGATGATAAAAAATGGACTATAAATATCTCTTTATTCTTATTTTATGGTTCCTACTCGTAGAGAAAGAAGGTATTGGTTTGATTTGTTTATAATACTCATTACCGAAGATCTATCTATATACAGTATTTGTGTCCCTAATTTTCTAGCGAGTTTTATCAATTGAGTTGGTTCAGAAATTGAGAGTCTCAGGCAAAAATTTTTTTTTAATAAAAATTGAGAGCACTGCGTTCAAAAGCGAATTGGCTAAAGTAGAATGCTCTCTTCTTTCAATATGTTAAAAACTGTTTTTTAAGCATGTTTTTAAAAGAGTGCCTGTCTGAGCTACATGGGGAACATAAACATTTGCACCCTAACAGGTTTGCAAGACGCCTACTAGTTAGGCAGCCCAATCGACTCACCACTACATATGCAGTGTCTGTGTGAATTTACCTGAGCTAGGGTTCTGAGGGTCTTTTATGATAGACCATAAACAAACCCTTTTGAACAATATATATATAGGGATATGAGCGTAGCCTTTTCATATCAAATGAATTTGATCTCAAATTAATAGAATTTCAACATTTTAATTAATCTTATCTTCTTATTTGGAAAAAATTAACTTATTTCACAATTTGAACGAAACTTGTGTCCCAATTTTTAGTAAAATTTTTCCGATATCTATAGACCTTTATACCAGGTAATAATATCTCGGGGCGTTAAAATATTCTTATTTATATTCTTAAAAAAAAAAAACTGTTATTTCGGATTTTTGTAACGAGAGGTCTTACAACATAGAATGTGGCATGTTCAGACAATAGATAAAATTTAAATAAAATAGAGAAAGTAAAAATTTGCGAATTCTTCTTTCTATCTCGCAATGCAAGAAGCCAGATCGATGAAATTTAATAAATAATTCTTGCCCTAAAATTGGAGATCTGTTTCAAATTTTGTAGTAAATACTTCAACCGGAAGTAGGCCTACTTTACCTAAGATTATAGAAGTATTTTTTAGTAAAGAAAGTGAGAAAGAAATGCACTTCTCTTTTGAGTAGCAAAGTGGCGAAAATATATTTCAATTCTTTGCTATCGATTCTGGCCTATTAATTTGTTGCCCGGCTATTTAAATGTATGGTATATGTTTATAAAACTTTCAAACCCTTCTTACCAAGAATGGAATTAGGCCGCTTTCAAAATTAATAACCAGATTAAAATATTTTTAAAAGGTAATTTTTATAATCTTAGGTAAAGTACTAACTACTTCCGGTTGAAATATTGTAATTACTCCAAAATATGAAACAGATATACAATTTTAGGGTAAGAATTATTTACTAAATTTCACCGATCTGGCACTTGCATTGCGAGATAGAGAGAGGAACTCGCAAATTTTTATTTAAAATGCATCTATTTTCCAAAGGGATGGTTTATGGCTTCTTCATAAAATACCCTCAGAACCCCAGCTCCCAGGTAAATTCACACAGACACTGCATATGTAGTGGTGAGTCGATTGGGCTGCCTAACTAGTAGGCGTCTTGCAAACCTGTTAGGGTGCAAATGTTTATGTTCCCCATGGTACATGGCAAGGAACTGTAGTGTGAACGGAAGTCCCATGATTTTTACCGAAAAAACAACAAAAAAAACAGCTTATTGAGATGCAGTCATAAACCGTACAGTGAGGGACAATATTAAGTCCCACCCTTGCGTTTTCTACTTGTGATTATTTTATTGTTTTTAAAAAATTTATTATTTAATGGAAACTTTCATGGTTCAAATCTAGAGAATTTCGTTTTCTTTTATAAAAAACAATCAGGGGCGTATAGAAATTTTTTCGGAGGGGCCCGAACTCAAAAATTTTTCTGCGGAAATTTTTTTTAAGAAACTATATTTTTTCACACGAAATTTTTTGCGGAACATTTTTTCTATTGCGAAATTAAAGTTGTCCATCCTGCAGAAAAATTTGTTGCTATGATGTCTGTATATCCATATATATGTATATGTGTTTGGGAAATTCGGGGGGGGGCGGGCCCCCCGGCCCCCCCCCCCCCATAAATACGCCCCTGAAAACAATGAAATAATCACAAGTAAAAACACATGGGTGGAACTTAATTGTGGACGCTCACTTTCCGTACCACATTTGCTGTTATTGAATGACAATTTACATTAAATCAATGTAGTCAGTGGCTGTTTGTTTATACAACAGGAGAAGGAACAGCCAAAAACAAAAGGACAAAAATTTTCAAAATCTAACGAGATGGATAATTTTTATTGTCCTATTTTCAGTCTTTTAAAATTGTTTACTGTGCCGAAGTTAGTCATCTGGGTATAATACATGTATACTGGTATTTATGTATCATACCGGGCGAGTTCTCTCATCTGATTTATTTAGTAGAAAACGTCTCTTTGGATTGAAAAAATCCGAGGCTTTTTATTTTTTGGCTGCACCTGCTCATTCTCCTGTTGTAATTTACATTAAACAAATGTTTTTATTTAACTAAAAATTCGGCGCACTTCAGAAATCTTATGTTTTTGAGCTCGATACGCCCATGACGAAGAGGACCATGCTGTAAAGCCTCTGGATTGATCCGCAGCTAGTTATAATATATTTCTTTTATGACCGATTTATTATTTTTATTCAATTTTTAGCATTTATTTTGCATATTATATGACAATATTTTACCATTTTTATTGTATATAAGTCCGGTTTTTAATTATAACCAATAGATTAATAGTTAAATTACCCGATTACCTAAATAATTAATTTTTACACCCACCCTTTGACTGGATACAAAACATGCTAAAAAAATTTTTTATTTAATAATGACTGTCTCAATTTCATTGTTAAAACAGATTTAACATCGATTATCAGATTGAAAGAAAATGGTTTTATTCTATTGAATAAAAATTAATAAAATCACATGTTAAAGGTTAGATATAGAATATTTCTGTATATATGAATTTGGAATGTCTCCCCAGACACTCATTTTTTTTAAAGCAAAATGTCAAAGAAAATCGAAATGGGATACAAAGAATTTCATTTTCTCGGTTAAACTGATGATATTTTTTCTTGATTGACTTTTTTTATTTATTTTTTTTAAAATATTAAAAATAAATTTCCAAAATATAATGAAAAAAATCGTCATCTAAAAGCATTCATTGTCTTCCGAGTTAACTTAACAAAAAAAAAAAAAAAAAAAAAAAAAAAAAAAAAAATTGGTGTTGGCTGTGTCTTCTCACAGCCGGTTAATGGGACACATCTGATTGCCTGATTTCAAATTGATTTTTTACTTTCTTCTTACCTTATATGAAATATATTGAAATTTTTTTTTACTTTGTTCCCAACGGTGTTCATACATTTTCATAGTAACAATATAGGGAGGTGTGGCCAAACTTTTATCCATTAAGGGCTACTTATTCTGTAAAATATAGTCTTTCTGTAATTTTGTTAAAATACTGTCAATTATTTTTTTATAATTTAAAAAAATACAATATTTTAATTTTTTCCATCATAATAAATATTTTCTGATAGCGATAAAGTTTAAATTTAGTTATAATTTTAAAAAGATCTGTTTGGGGGGGAAGTGAAATTGGCTGTACTAATCAGCTATTGTATTGATACTAGTTCCGGTTTGGTTAGTACGGCCGAAGCGATTCGATTTGCTGATTGGTGCAGCTAATTTCACTTTTGTAGAGAGGTATTTGAATTATAACTAAACTTTAACTTTTAACCTGTTTGATAGCCCTCTAATTTTTATATTTAAAATGATTTTTATTATTACTTTTAGCCTTGTATATAGTAAAACTTAGTTTTTTAATTTTATTCTTTGATTGTTGATTAACTTGAGCCAATAGAATCGCGCCTTGGATGTCACGTGATTCGATTGTTTTCCAGAGGGCGTCCAGGTCGCCTGCCTGCCAGTAGATGCTCAGCCAGGCAGGAGTCATGAGCCACATATACAACGCATATCCTTCGAATCAACAATGGAACCAATCTTGATAGACCATCAACGTTGCATTTGCTCCTCAAATCACCTCCCCAATCCAACCTCAATTCACTTCACTTCTCCAGGTATTTATGTTCCTTTATCTGATATCAATTTACATCAAAGAAAAATTATTTAACCTTTATAATAAAGAGATTGGCTGTGAAATGATTGTGGAAGAGAAATATTATTTCATAATAAAATATTTTAAAATATTTGTTTTAGAAATAACACCCACTTTTTGAATTAAACAAATAAATGCTTTAGCAAAATCTTCTTTAGGTAGTGGGAGATAGGCGTCTCACTCACACTCTCTCACTCCAATTTGGGAGTGTGAGTGAGACGCCTATCTCCTCTTCTCCTTCCCCCTCGTTCAAAGATGGCGCTTCACCGCTTCTGTGTGTGAGTCAATTCCATTATCGACTGTTTGGTGCATCCTCGCCTTGCATTATTTGCGTTTAAATGCAGCCAAAGGCGCATTTTTGATTTCATTAATTTTCTTT
>JAKCPI010016260.1:0-10962 GCA_023213315.1 Euborellia annulipes
TGATCTTCACTGTGTCTTGGTCCCATATGAATCGTGAGAGACAGGCTCGGTTGTATTTATAACTTTCGGCTAGAATCACGTGATTGGCTGAGGCAGTTGGGTAGCTCCTCCCACCGCCCTAGTGGTATTTTTGGAAAGCTGGCTCTCAGAGCTACTAATCACCTCTCTATTTTGCCAGCCAACTTGTTGATTTTGTGTTCCCATATTGAAGAAATTTGATTATAATTAATTTTCCAAAAAATTTAAGAGATTCAAATTATTACTACGTTACTTCCAGAACCATATATTATATGTGTACTTAATTTCAAATGGATTCATTGAAAATTGTGGATTTCTATAAAACATATACATACATATTTACATACATACATTTTTTCCATTTCATTTTTATATATATAGATACACAAGGTTATTTGTTTCAATTCATTTTATTAACTTTATACGTATTTCGACACCATGTGTGTCATCTTCAGAAGTTTACAAAATCATTTTATAAACTTCTGGAGATGACACACATGGTGTCGAAATACGTATAAAGTTAATAAAATGAATTGAAACAAATAACCTTGTGTATAATTTATATTACTTATTTATATTACCTACCTACCAATCATTTTGTAAACTGTGTAAAAATGTATGAGGAGACATGTATTCTTTGAATTTGTGTATTCTATGAATGTAAAAAATCCTCAAATAGACACTGGATTGGAATAATAATAATATTTTCTTCTCGAAAAGGCGACGGTCTGCTGCAGGCGGGCCCGAGCGGGGGTCTTGAGACGCAAAGTCGGCTAGTAATTAATGTTTTGAGCCTCTATTGTTTTTCCTTCCATTTATGCCGTCAAACATTAAATGAATATATGTACAGTCGTAAGCTTAAAGCAATGTCCAAATCGTGACAATTATCGACTGTCCTTTGGGGGGTGTCCAACCAGATTAATTTGGGACCAAGGGAGTTTCCGAGATCCCAAACCAAAGCGATATCGTCGCAACTAATTCAATTTGCTCCGGACAATATGCTGGTAATTAGCCTGATTATTACTTTTGAATATAATTGGCATTTAGTTTGGCTCAAGGAGGTGGGAGGTCCAGCAGCCCTTAGCTTAACTTAATCCTACCGGAAGAGGGAAGTCCTCTCTCTCTCACTCTTCACCTCAAATCTGATTAAAACGACGAAGGCAAAACAGATGAAGGGCTCGAAGGCAAATTCGCTAATCAAATTAAAACACCCTCCACCTCATCAACTCACGCATTTTTACGCCAAAAAAAAAGAAGGGACATATTTAATATTTAAACGGTTAATTATGAAAAGTATAATCCCTCTTATACCCACTGGTAAATAAATTGTTTTTAATAAAGTCAGCCACCAAGCGAAACTTCTATATATTCTAATTATTCTCTTAAACTGCGAAATGAACTTTTTTTTTTTATTTCGGGTAACAATAAACAAATTAAACAAAGTGGGGGGGATAAAGAGCAAGCTATTTTGCACAGGGAAAAAAAAGAAAATGAATGTCTTAAAATTTGCTGTCCAGGGAAATTGCAAAAGTTAAAATTTCGAGAACTCATGCCTTATTTTGAGGGAAAAATACGAAACGAAAAATTTTATATTAAAATAATATTTAAAAATCTGCTGTGATTGATCTGTGCTTGTCAGTCCAAATTTTTTTAGTTCCCGGAAAATACATAAGAATTCAAGGTGTAAAATTTATAAACATAGAAAAATATTTATATTTTGTTAGTTCATTTCAAAAATTGGTTGTCGAACATTTTTGATCGATCTACACGTTTTGAGCTTTCCTGAATGCAAAAGAATCTGGTGTGACTGGCGCACAGCACACCTTCGGTAATCAAACTTTGTTCTGTGATTGTAACACCAGATTTTTTTGTCGAGATATATTTAATTTCCGATAGTACTGGTGTGATAAGCACAGAACACAACTTTCAATTGTGAGCTGTGCGACCAGTCACACCAGATTTTTTTCATTCAGATTTGATTTTTGGCCTTAATCAGTAGACTATATTAATTTAAATAAAACGGAAACTCGTTCACATCAGATGTAAAGAGGGCGGGGTCTGTTTTCTTAATTTATAAGTCAAAGCTTAACACAAGTTACTTGACTAAAGTGACATTGTCGCTTATTCCTTTAGGACACATCTAAAACTCGACACTTTAGATTGAGGATTAATTATATATTTGATAGTCACTCACTCTCTCTCTTTAGATCTTATAAAATTTATAAATTCGACCTTAATTAATCTACAAATAACGTAAGATTCAATTAAAAGTTAAGAATTCTTTGAATGCAAAGTTATTTTAAATCTATTACTAGCCGCGCCGCCCGCCTTCAGCCCCCTTACCCCCGCCAGCTGGTCAGGGCCCGCCAAATCCCTCAGGAAATTATTATTGCTACTATTCCAATCCAGTGTCTGCTTGAGGATTTGTTTACATTCATAGAATACACCAATGAAAAGAATACATAAATATTTCTCTATACATTTCCTATGGAAGAAATTGTAACTTTAGGAATTAATAACTCAAAAAGTTATAGGAATTTCGAGATGAAAATAATTTTCCTGTAATCCCTAACAGGTCCTCTTTAAGAATTAAAAATTTGATTTCAAAATTCCTAAGGAAAGTTGCCTAAATAGAACTTGACAAACGGACAGACAGACGGACATTAGCGAATTTTATTCATACATTATTATTATTAATTAATATTCCTATCGGGATCCCGTTTATTTATTTGAGGTGCTTAAGTGCACGAAGACACACCTCAAATCCAAACGGCCTTAGCCATCTACTGGCACCCCGTAACGTTACATCATTTCCTATCTCTAACTCCTCTTCCTATGTTTGTTTCTAGATAGTGAACTAACCCTTATTTCTGGTTCCACAAAATGATTTTTATTTAAATATGTCTCAACCAAAAACCTCGTAGATGCAAAAAGGGGCGCCTCGCAGCTAGAATATATTTTCACTTAAATAAAGCCCCTACAGAATTTTATTTTTTTCTTATATCCTCGCTTTTATATCACTCAGAAAAGCGAGGCGCATTTTTTTTTTTTTTTTTTATTCACTTTGACTTTAGCCAAAAGTAATGCGCGGCGCCCCTTTTAGCATCTCCTATGTTTTTGGTTGAGATTTCACTTTTTTTTTGTGAAATATTACATTTATATGGCAAAATGAGAATATACATTTTAAAGAGCATCTAAAAAAATTTGTTAATTTTAATCAAAATCGTTAGAGATAATTTTGAGAAACAAAAACTGGAAAAGTACAATACATCAGTAAAGTACTAGTACTCTTTGGCCGATTTGTTTCAAAATCTTGCAAAGTGCCAAGGGAGTATATGTATATCTAACTTAAATATTAAATTTCAATTTTCTAGCTTTATTTTGAAATCACATAGATGGGACACACTTGATTTCTATAAATATGTTCACTTAATATATAGGTTAGAAAAAATAAAAATCTACATTATTATATATATATAATTCGCTAATGTCGGTCTGTCTGTCACGCTTTATTTGGACAACTTTCCGTTAAAATTTCTAAACCAAATTTTATATGCTTAAAGTGGACCTTCTAGGGATTACAGGAAAATTATTTTTGTTCCGAAATTCATATAATTTTTTGGTTATTATTTGTTGAAGTTACGATATCTCCCATAGGAAATGTATGAGGAAACATTTATGTATTCTTAGCTTTTATGTATTTTATGAATGTAAATAAATTCTGAAAAAAATATTCTATTTAATATTGATTATGTTTGAATGATATTCACCATTTTTTTTTTTTTTTTTAAATTTCAAACATTCATAATTTATATTATGAAATATGATAGAGCAATGAGATTCCATTAAGGGATCATTGGAGGGTTCTGTCCTTCTAGCAGAGGCTGTACCTTATAATTGAGTTTAGGGTGTTAATAATGCAGGGCGAAGTTGATTGGCCAAGGGTCCAGGGAGAGATCTCTGCGGCTTGCAGACACGGAGGAAGGTGAGAATGAGAATGCAAGGCGATGCATCCCTCGCCTGCCTATTGTAAAGGAATTGCCCTTCATTTATTTTTCAATAGACACTTGCAACTGGGGTTGTTTAGTAAAAAGCTCACTCTTTTTTTCGGGGGTGTGTGTGGTGGTGGTTAAGCCTTAGAAAAACCGCTTTTCTGAATTGAAAATAGAAATGGAAAATATTAATCATTAAATGAAATTGCATAGGGAGTTGAGAACATTTAATTTTTTTTTTTTTTTTATCTCTTAAAAATAATCAATAGAAGAAAGTTCTTTGGTGATCAAGGGATAATTAGCCCGTAGCCTTATCTTTTTTTTTATTTCTTGTAAGATCTTTTTCGGCATTTAGTCTTTATTTATTTCAATTGGTTTGGCTACCAATAAATTGACGCATCCTACGGGATGCGAACCCGCGATCCTAGGGACAGAAGCCCAGCACGTTACCAAGGCCCGATGGCCCGAAATGTCAGAGTGCCTTATATTTATATAATTCTCTAATGCCCGTCTGACTGTCTGTCCGTCTGTCTGTCACGCTCTATTTAGTCAACTTCCAGTTGGAATTTTGAAATGAAATTTGATATGCATAAAGAGGACCTTCTCGGGATTACAGGAAAATTATTTTCATCCCGAAATTCTTATAACTTTTTTAGTTAATAGTTCTTAAAGTTACGATTTCTCCCAAAGGAAATGTATAGTGAAATATTTATCTATTATTTTTCTCCGGCAACCCTACCGCAGCTAGACAAGTACTAATTTCAGATTTCAGAATGTTAAATCGAGTGTCGCTTCCTGGACCAATTTGCATAAAGTAATCAGCGATATTTGCTGAGATATACCGTAGGTATTAATATATGAAGAAACTAATAAGAAAGCGATGAAATTTTAGTCAAAATCTATTTCTATTCATCCTGTACCAAAAAAAAACGAACATTTTTTTTTCTTACAATGTTCTTACAAAAATGTAATTAGTTATTCTATTGGTTCAAATGTCTTCTTAAGTGAGAAAGGAAGAGCTTCGATGCTGCTGCTTCTGCTGCTGCTTTGATGCTGCTCCTCGCTGCTTCATATTCAGATATGCAAATGAACAAACACGAAATCTATAGACGACAAAGGAATAAACTCCCCCTCCCCCGATGTGCACTTTTAATATGGAACAGTTGGGTTCGGTTAATTGGACGAAAGTCAACCAACCCCTTGAAGAAGATTCACCCCTCGGTTTAAACAAAATCCGAGAAAACAATGTTACAATAACCAAAACATTATTAGATTAAGTAAATTCAAAATTATTAAAACATTTTTTTAATACTTTATTATAATAAAGACTAGTCGCGCGGCCCCCCTGGCGGGAGGGGCCAGCTGGCTCGGTCCCGTCTGCGGCAGACCCTTACCTTTTCTTCTTTTCTGCAACTTAGGCCATTTAAGACTTTGACGATAACCGTTGTAATGAATATTATCTATTGGATATCCGAACCCGCGACGTTTGGTATAGGAGATAGGCATCTTTTCTTAATTAACAGTTATGAAAAGAATATTATTACTTTTCCAATCCAGTACTTGCTTGAGGATTTTTTTACATTGGCTGACATCCTCTCTCCCTTCATCATTTGAATCGCTGAACAGCCACTTCTCTTATCAACATCTTTTTTTACATTAATAGAATACATAAATACAATATTTCTCTATACATTTCCCATGGGAGAAATCGTAACTTAAGGAATTAATAACTCAAAAAGTTATAAGAATTTTGGGATGAAAATAATTTTCCTGTAATCCCTAGAAGGTCCTCTTTAAGCATATAAAATTTCATTTCAAAATTACAACGGAAAGTTGTCCAAATAGAACGTGACAGACAGACAGAGAAACCTATATAATAATTATATATACCAATAATTTTGCATTAAAAGCTCTTTTATTAGTTATGATATTTTTGTGTTTTCTAGACTTCCTGAATCCAGTGGCAGCATAGTTTAATAGAAAAAATAAAGATCCAGCCAAGATCTTCTTGAATCTAAGGTGTTTATATATGGGAGCTCCCCTATCGTCTGAAAAGAAAATTTCCATAAGAGAAAATAAATAAATAAATAATAACCTTGAAATATAAGCAGAGAATATACATTTTAAAGAGCATCTAAAAAATAGTTGATTTATGAATTTAATCAAAATTATTGGAGCGAATTTTGAGAAAATCGAAAAAAACTGAAAAAGTACATCAGTAAGTATTAGTACTCTTTGATCAGTTTTGTTTAAAAGCTTATTTTTTCCCCTTGGGGAGGTGGGGGTGAGATATTTTGTTCACAAACAGACCAATTTGGGAAACCTACTTTTTTGGATTCAGGGGACCACAAAAAGTGTATTTCCATTAAAATCTCGACATCGAATTTATATTTGTCCCTTTGTCCGTGATTGAAACAAGCTCCCTGCGTCTATCTTCCCTAAAACCTACAATCTTCAGACTTTCAAGTCTAATCTCAACAGGCATCTTCTCAGTTCCCGCAGTTGAGTTCCCCTTTTATACTTATCCTTTTGTTTTTATTTTCTTACTGGCTGCATGTGACCACTGGTCATTATACGTCTGCGGACCTTATGATTTAACTTTTATTCAAGATAACGCATCGGTTCACTCGTCCGCAAGCCCAAATTAGTGTATTTTTTTTTAAACAAAAAGGAAAATTGTTTTAAAAAACATACACTATAATAATATTTATTTGCAAAAAACAATTGTTTGTACAAATAGATATTACAAATAGATATTATTTTTAGTTTTAAATTATACTAAAAAATATAATAATTTTTTTTTTTATTTCATAGGATTTATGAATATGGATATTTGTATGAATTCATGGATATTTAAATTTGAAAACAGCATCACAAAAAAAAGACAAGAGCTTCTTGATTAAATGCCCTTTCAAGGAATTTCAAGAAAAAGGACGAACCCCTAAAACTAAGGTGAAATTAATTATATTTGAATAAATTTCCAGTCCTTAGAGGGCGACTGAAATAAAATATTCAGGAATATTTGGGGTTTATAATTTTTTTACTTTACTAACCATGCCGCCTGACTTCGGCGAGCTCCACGCCTCCCCTTCGCCACCCTGGACCCTCACTCAGCTAGCTCGGGCCCACCTGCTCCTTTTCTTAATTATGAAAATGAATATTACTCTTCCAATCCAGTGATTGCTTGAGGATTTGTTTACATTCATAGATTACATAAATGCAAAGAATACATAAATATTTCTCTATACATTTCCTATCCTGGGAGAAATCGTAATTTTAGGAATTAATAACTCAAAAAGTTATAGGAATTTCGGGATGAAAATAATTTTCCTGTAATCACTAGAAGGTTCTCTTTAAGCATATAAAATTTCGTTTTGAAATTGCAATGGGAAATTAGATATCGTAACAGACGGACATTAGCGAATTATATATACGTATATACTCTACATACTGTTTATTAAATTAGGTATGCGAGACCGTAGCTCTTTATGTTATTAACTATATCACTAAAGGCCGGTTGCTTCACTTTTAGTCAACAAGCAAAATTATACAGATAACAAATCATCGATATAGCAAACAAGAACAGGCTTAACCTTCGAGTTAAAAAAAATGAGTTTTTTCACATATATTTAGCTTTCTGAGGTATCAGAAGAAATTTTTGTGAAGTTATTAACTTAATAAAGGCAAAATTATTAAACATAAAAATAATTAAATCTAATCAAGGGTTGTGTTTCTAATTTTACCCCTTATAGTTAGTTAATTACTACCTGGGCTCTTGCTTATTTATATGAATAGCTTAACTAGAAGTGAAAAGACTTGAAATCTTCTCCGAGAGATAGAAAACTAGAATTGAAGCAACCGGCACTTTTATATATCAAAATTAAACAATGTTATTTTTTAATTCTTAATATGACGTCACTCTTTATTTGGTAGTTTCCTCTGAGAGTATTGATACTAAGTAACACCCTAGTTGTAATTAGTAGTAACTAGAAGACAGCAACCCTCCTTGCTTCGCTCATTAAATTTAAAATGCAGATAGATGTATAAACTTGGGGGTGTGGAATGAAACCAAAATAATAGAAGCAAAGGGATGGATGAGGGTGGCGGAATCCGGTATCGGGAAAGGGATTTACATCCGGAATTTTGTTAGGGTGGTGGTGGTGCGGCATCAAATTTTTCGCTATTTCTCTGTGTGTGTGTGTGTGTGTGTGTGTGTGTGTGTGTGTATTCAAAGAGAAACAGAAAGGACAGCAGCAGGTCTCTCATAAAAAGCTTATTATTCCAACAAAATCCAGTCGAGTTCTTTGACTCTCGAGAAAATAACTACTGGCAGAAAATGCAGTTTTTTTTTTTTTTTTTTACCCCCGCTCGCTTTCTTTTTTTTCCCCTCCGGCAGATACGGGGAGAAATTTTTTTTTTTTTATTTCTATTAAATAAACAACAAACTTTAAAAAAGTTATCTCTTTTTGTATAGAGGGAGAGAAAGTATTGGATTCATGTCAAAAATTCGATGTCGAGATTTTGATGTTTTGAGGTTCTTTGAGTCCAAAAAAGTGGTTTTCGCGACTTGGCAAGGGCGGATACAAGGAGGGGGGGGGGTAAAGGGGATAATTAACCGCCTGAGATTTGAAAAAAATACTTTTCTTTCAAAAAAAAAATTTATTTTTAATGTAAAATTTTAAAAATTAATACTTAAAAATTTGATTTGTATTTATATTCTGGCAAAGAGGTACAGAATGCGCCTTTAAATTAGCGAAATTAAGAAAAAAATGTGTGCTGTGCGACCAGTCACTCCATACTACCCCCCTCCCCCGAGAAACACCTCTGGATCCGCCACTGCGACATGGTCTCTCTGTGTGTCTGTGTGTGAACAAAATATCTCAGGAACCAAAAGAGCTATAGTGTCCAGATTTTGATGGAAATACAGGTTTTGAGTCCAAAAAAGTGAGACTGTCTGTGTTTCAAATAAAGTATGAAGGAAGTGAGCCCCGTTTTATATTTAAGTTAGGCACCCCCCTGTCACGTGTCATGGAACTTTTGAACAAAATCGGCCAAAGAGTACTAGTACTTTACTGGTATATTTTTTTTCATATTTTTTCAAAATTTGCTTTAATGATTTTGATTAAAATCAATGGCGTAAAGTATTTTAGCTGGGCCCCGCCACAATCTATTTTTCAGGGCTGGAAACGAAATTTTTGCCGCCCTGCGCTTCTTTTCCCTCTCGTGAAAATCATTTTTAGAGGATCTAAATTTTGGCGCCTTGCGGAAATTTTTTTTTCCTTCCCGTGAAAATCATTTTACCTTTTTTTTTGTTTTTTTAGGGGAACAAAATTTGAAATTTTTATCAGCTTCCGGGAAAATTGTTTTGTTTCCCATTTAAATCATTTTACCTTTTTTTTTTTGAAGGGAACTGAATTTTTGACAATATTAAGTCCCACCCATGCGTTTTCTACTTATGATTATTTCATAGTATAAAAAAATATATTATATATTTTTTAATGGAAACTTTCATGGTTCAAACCTAGAAAATTTCTAATAAAGATTTTCATTTTCTTTTATAAAAACAATGAAATAATCACAAGTTGAAAACACATGGGTGGGAGTTAATATTGACCCTCACTATACGTTACGCCACTGATTAAAATTCATAAATTAATTCTTTTTTAGATGTTCTTTAAAATGTATATTCTCATTTCGCCCTCAAAATTGTTTGAAGCACACTTTGCTCTTGTACTTCATACAACGAAATATCTATGTTAATAAATTCTATATCCTGAATTCTAATATATAGGCGGAGAACTAAATATATGCCGACACAAAAAATCTTAAATTACCCAGAAAAACTGTGCTATACACACCAGATTTTAAAAAATAATGTAAATTTTTCCTCGTCTGAGGATTATAAAAATATTTTTGTCTTTGTTTTTCTATTTTAAAAACAATGGGGTTTAATGAGAGCAGGAAATTCGATACATTGATTATTTTAATGAGAATGGAAAAGCAAAATAATGTCCGGGGAGGAGGGAATTAACATTATTAAAGAAAGGTTGAAAAATCGACGACGGGGGGTACGTTGGTGGCATTGAAAATCACACCCCCTTGTACCTTGTTTTCACTCCCCGTTTGCCATTTTCGCTGGTCTTAATTCAATTTGGGGGTGGTGGTGGTGGTGGTGGTGTTGCGAAAGAAGAAGAAAAAAAAAAAAAGGTAATCTCAGGGGGGTCGTAGCCGCATTTTTAATCACCCCACCCTAACAAAAGACGACCCTCTTAACAACAACAGCGCCGCCGCCGCCTTGAGTGAATCATGACCGGAATAAATTTAAAAGAACTCTTTGAAAATTTACCTTTTTTTTTTACTTTCAAGATAAATTTATTTAGTTTTTTTTTTTATATGATTATTTATTTATTGTATCGAGGCGCCTTTCGGCCGAGTTGGGAAAAAGTTCATGGACTTGCCGCTAGGTTGCTCTACTTGTTTATTTTAACCCTCACAATCCAAGAGTACCTATAAATATTTATTTTTTGATTTCAGCAAGCAATATTATACTTGTAAAATAATATGATTGAATCAAGAAAATATCGGAATATTATGTAAACGGGAAATTTGGCCAATAATTGTCAAGACCGAGCTGGATAGAGAAGATTATAGAACACAAGTCTTTTGTCCTGTGTATTGCTATACACATAATAAACTAGGTAATAAACTCCTTAAGAATGAAAAATCTGGTGTGACTGGTGACCCCCAAATTGAATTAAGACAAGCACGTAACTTTCTCTTACCTTCGGTAATCGATAGGCGGAGGGGCGGTCCGCCCCAGACCCCGTGCCGGCATAGGCTCCCAAATATTTATAAAAAAAAAATTTAATGAAAATTTCTCTTTGAGAGGCCCCGGGGCCCCCCAGGGCTCAAGTAAAAATGGAAAAATTTAGATAAAAAAAAAAAAAGAAAA
>JAKCPI010016263.1:0-55863 GCA_023213315.1 Euborellia annulipes
CGAATTATGGCAGCTTTTTCCCTATTTCAGCCCACTGTGCGACGTTCGGTATACGAGGTTAGCACTCTAACCCCTACACCAAGCCCCGAGGGCGGTAACTGGATTTAAACTAATTCTACGTATTAATTATTAGAATTCCAATAAAAGAAATGATTTTTCTATTTCTCTTTCATAATTTATGACAATCCAGACGGATCTGTCCCAGCTCGGCTCGTGAGAGCCCACACTTGCGGATTTGGCTCGATTCAAGTCTAGCCGAGCCGGACTCGCGTGTAAAAGTAAGGCGAGTTTGGGGCGCTTTAGGGATCAGACATCAGGCATCCCGTCTCATGTGACAAAAATTTATGAATTGGCTATCAATCAATTGAAATAAATCGGGATGGGCGTCTAAATGGCTTCATATGCCGAAAAAGACCAAAATAAAAAATTATATTTTTAAATTTTATTTTCGATTAAAGTCTTTTTCGGCACCTTAGGCCATTTATATTATTAGATAAGAAAATAAATCTTACCTTTAATAGAATTCTGAGTTGTCATTATCTAGGATTATTTAATTAAATATTCCTTTATCCAAATGTCACCGACGCATGGCGTTGCATTCTATAAAAAAAAAGTTAGAGTCAAGTTAAATCTCGAAATTATCTATGGTTGGATGCTTGATTAGATTTTTAATCTTAAATCCGGAATCTAATCTTAACCATACGTCACCAGCAAAAAAAATATTTGCCTATTAAGCTGAACCCCATGATCTATGATTCCAAACATAATTATATTACATTGAACTTTTTTACTTTTACCCATACTATTGAAAAAAAAATAATTGTTTATTATTAAGGTAATCTATTATTTTTTCCAAGGTAATTCTAGAAGTTATTTTTATGATTCATTATTTTGAAATAATCATTTTAACATAACCTTGAAAATTCAATATCAATGCAATTTCTCTTAATTATAAATATTAATAAGATAATTAAATAATTGCCAAAAAAGAGAAACTTTGACATTGAAATTTATTCTTAATCAATAAAAATACTGCAAAAATATGAAAGTTTTATTCAGCGACTGTGGCACGGAACATTTCAGCCCTCCATTTTTGTTTTCAGTACAATTTTATTAAATATTCAGCAATAATATAAATAATATATGGGGAATTCAGGATAAGTAATTTCCCCTTCCCTCTCCTCCTTTGGTATTAATAGATATGAAAAGGGGAAAAAAATAAAAAAAAATTTCAATTTGGTCCAAAGGCTGCTGAGAAAATCAGTTCCTAATAAATATTGGGGGACTTTTTTTACCACCCTCTGCAGGCTGATCCAGATCCTATTTTGATATCTTCTTGAGTCCTTCCAAGACACACATCCTTAATCCATGAGAGGTCCAGAGATTTAACTTAATAAAAAAGCTAAAATTTTTTAGCTTGAAATTTTTTAAATACTAAAGTATTTATTCTTTATTAACAATTATTATTATTATAAGATTATTCTAGTCTGGGTACAAGCCAATGAGTGGAAGGGGGTTTGCACCCAAAACCTCCTGAATATGCCTATAAGATGAAATATTTTTTATATTAATCTGCAGATCAGTAGTTCGACTCCCAGTGCTTTAGGCTGATATTAAAAACACTGGTGTAAAATCTAAATTGCTTACAGCAGCTGATTGTCTATAAATGAAACATGAATAAAAAAAAATTAAAGAAATTTTGGATATATTTATTCCCAGACAGCCTGGAATATTGCAGCAATGTTGAAAAAATTGGCCAAATTTTCCTAAATTTTAAAAAATTTTGCAAAAATTTTGTAAAAATTTGGCACCAACACAAACAAACTTCCCAAATATTTCCCCAAAATTTTCCAACATTCCAAAAAGAGGGGTAAAGAAAAATTTTAAAAAAATTTTTTTATTTTCTTTCCATATTCTTTCCTTGGAATAATGCTTCTTAAATATTTATAAAATGTTGCAAATATTTTTATATATTTGTAATATTTATTTATAATTTATTCTATTTTAAAAATAAAAAAAAAATTAACAATATTTCTTCACATTGTGGATTATTGTTGGGGGGGTTAAGAAGCAACAATTCTCCTTCAATTATTATCTCTCTCTCATCTGCTTAATCTAACATCGAGCGTTCTCTGAAAGGGTTTACTAATGGATTCTCTAAATTCCAATTCTAACCAATATGATATAATCGCTGTAATTATTCAAAGACGCACAAACTGAATACAAATTATCATTATGAGGTTGTTGTGTTATATTAATTAATAATAAAATTTGTTCTTACTACAACAAATTGATTTATTGTGCAATATTTGATTATTTTTAACTCAAATAGTTGTTTATGTATAATTGATAATGATTTCTCCAAATCTTGTAGTCATCGATTAACACTTGAGATAACTTTGTTTTGAAATATTGTTTTAATTCTTCTAAAAAATTTTCAGTCGAAAGTTGTGGGGTACAATACCTTCTAGGATCCGCCTTTGCATTGAGATATAAATTAGTTCTATAAAAACTAAATCTCCTGACCTTAGTGAGTCATGACTCGTTATTTTAATCATGGGAGATCCCCCTTGACCTTTGGGTTAGTGTAACAGGAATCCCAAAGGAAACAGGATTTTAATTAAATATACAAAATAAATAATAAAAAAAATTAAATATAATTATTTTTAATGAATTAAATGTTAAGAAGATTATTTTATACTAGTGAAGGTTTTTACATTTTTAAATATTATTATTGTTGAAAAGTAAATTTAGTAAATAAAGAAAATAATTTTTTATTAAAAATAAAGTTATGACATGTCTTCATTTTCGACACCTTTTTAAAGGTTCAGAATCAATTTCTATACCTACACAAAATTTTTTCTCGTCTAAAATTTTTAAAGTTGCGGTAAATTCTCTGTGCGTGCCGTTAGAAATTTTAATTTTCCTAAAGTGAATTTATTATAAATAGGTTAAGGTTGAGTGTGACTATAAGAGAATTCAAAAACACTTCCTCTTCATCACTTTCATTACTTTTTTGTGAAAACTTTTTATAGGCCTATCTATTTAATCAAAAAACAAAACGAAAAAATATCAAATTTGGGTAACAAGAAATGGTTTTCGCACCATGGTCTGTCTCTTCGTGAACAAAATATCTCAAGAACGAAAAGAGCTAGGAAGCTGAAATTTATATTTAAGTTAGGCACCCCTCTGGAACGTGACACGAAGCTTTTGAACAAAATTGACCAAAAAGTTCTAGTACTTTACTGATGCATTTTTTCAAAATCCGATCCAACGATTTTGATTAATAAATCAATTATTAAAAAAATGTATATTCCCATTTTGCCCTTGAAGTTGTTTAAAGCATACTTTACTCTTGTACTTCATAGGAAAGATAGGAGGAATGGTTGCCATGGTAACAAAATATAAATACTCTTATTTTCTAACCGAAGTTTCGGTTTCGGCCAAAAACCAGCCGAAGCCTGAGTTTGTAAAGACGGAATGGGAGTCGTAAAAAAAATGTCAAATGACCAGGGAAAAATGGAGTGATTATTGGAGTCCCGAGGAAAAATTAACTAAAAAAAAAAAAGGTAAAATCATATGAATTTTGTATAGGAAATTTTAAGAAAAAGTTTAAAACAATTTTTTCAATTACGGTTTCGGCCAGAGCCGAATTTCGGTTTCGACTGAAAATCTTGTTTCGGTCGGACCCTAATATTTTCACATATTTATAAATTTACATCTTTAATTTTAATATATCAGCGGAAACTAAATATATGTCGAAATCTGGTGTGATAAGCACAGAACACAATTTTCAATTACCAAAGTTAAAAGTATGTTGTGTGCTGTGCGACCATTTACACCAGATTTTTTCATTCCTTTGGGTTTTAGAAAATTTCCCAGCCATTATTGAACTTTTTTTTAACTTTTAGATAATATAATTATAATAGTTAAAAAATAATTGCATCACAATTTATGTAAACAAATCTATAGAACCATTTATTATGAACGTGAATTCACTAACCTGTTATTTACGTCAGACTCGGTATTTGCTCAGGTTTTTATTAGTTTTTCTGATCGATTTTTAGATATGGTATATTTTATTTACTCATTATTATGGAAGTAACTAAATAATCATATCATTTAATTTAGATAATTAGTCTAATCAAGATTTTTACATAGAACTCAAAATTATGGCTAAATTGGGTGAATGATCTAGAACCACCAGGTGATCAAGTATCGAAATAATATCTTTATTGAAATATCCTTTCATTTGAATAGGTGATATAAGAGAGAGATAGAGAGAAGAGGTCATTCAATTTTATTTATTTTTTCCTCCAAACGTGTTATTTAATCTTTGGTTTCCGTTTTAGATTCAATGAACTATAGCATACTATTATAAATAAAATTGTAATTCTTTGGTATAGGTTTTCATTAATTATTGGTGAGAAATAAATAAATGTTGGAAAATAGCTATTACATAAAATAAATTAGTTGAGCATCTGCTCATGAGAGAAGGAAATTATCCCTTACAATTAAATCAATGATTTATTAGAGAAATATATTTTAGATCGACATTTTGAGGTCAAAATATTTGAATAAAATAAATATATTATAGGGTAGAATGAATGTGGTACAATAATTTATAGATTTTTCTGATTAGTGGATCTACCCGAATAAAAATGATCGAGGGATACACACGCCCGCAGCAGGTCTGCATAGTGAACTTTTAGGGACACACAGAGATACACACACCACATCAGGGACACACAGGGATACACACGCCCGCACCAGGGACACACATTTTTCGTCTGGTCACTTTTGATCTACTGTGTGTGTCCCTGGTGCGGGCGTGTGTATCCCTGTGGGTCCCTGGTGTGGAAGTGTGTATCTCTGTGTGACCCTAAAGGTTCACTATGCAGATCTGCTGCGGGCGTGTGGATCCCTCGATCATTTTTAATCATTTTTACTCGGGTACCGTAATGAATTCGAATATGAACCCGACTAGAAATTACTTAACTCAGAGTATACATCTGGACCTGATTGGGTCCAAAGGAGGCATGCTCAATAGGGAAATCCCTATAAGGAGCCGAATCGGGAAATTCTCAGGAAAAATAAAATAAAACTTATAGTCAGTTTCTCCGAATTGGGTTCTGTGTGGGACCTAAATGGGAAATAATTGTCCAATCAAGGCCAGTCAGGACTTTGCGTGACATCCCTATAGGGCAACCCAATGAGGACCCAATAGGTCTTACATTAAAATTTCTATTCATATGCTGATTCAGACGAGATTTATATCAATTTAATTAAAATTTCTATTTTCAGTCAAATATCTCTTTGCTGCAAAATTCCTAGGGCAGGTCTCCATTTTCAACCATAGGAAGATATACTAGTCCTTGATTTTTCCAACTCGATGGGGGTTCCCCTCCATTCCTCCTTAGCTACCTTATCTTTTTGAACATTTTCAGTATATTGGTTTTTGTTAAACAATTAAAGCTACTAGCTATACTCTTGCCTGGAAGATAGGCCACCCAAATAACAAGTAGTCAGCCTCAGAACACTCACCCCTTTTACTTACTAGGGTTCAGGGGCTCGTTTCTCCGAATCATGCGATGAACTTTTTCTAAATTACATTTGATACCACCAATTAATTTAGAAAAATGAGGACGGGTTCTAATTGGCCTCAGATGCTGAAAAATATTTTAAGAATTTGCAACTTTTTTTAATTTTTTTTTTTTTTTTTTACTCTTCAAAACGAAGTTATTTTTTTAATGAGATGTTAATTAGGAATTCACAGATTTTATTTTTTTTTCCTTGTTCTTCCTGGTTGTATGTAACAGGGGTCATAGGTAAAAAATTAACAATTTTATATATGGCCGGTAATTTTCTCTTCAGCCCGTTGTCTAAAAGATTTATCGAACTCAGCTCAAGATGGTTCAATTTTTTTTTCTCGAAATCTAGGTCATTATTCCAAGTTTTATATAAATATATTATTTAACCAATATCTCTTAGGATCTAATATATATAAATATAAAAACTTTCAAATATTACTAATGAATCTACTACAAAACTCACCATTTCCATAAAAGATGCTTGATTTAATCCAAACACTATCTGAGATCAGTGCCAGAGTTGCCTAATCCACACTTATTCCAAATGCAAGTTTAATTTGATATAATTACATAACCTCAGTGTCATAATTAAGAAATTCATAGTTGAACTCCAATGGATCTTTATTTTTTGTGGCTTAAATAGAAAGTAAAATTGTTGGAGACGAGGTTCATATAAAGAGCAAAACAAAGTATTGGTTGCCTATACTCAAGGCAGTAACTTTCAGAGTAGATCTTATTTTTGGCGCTGACTGTATCCACTTTTAAAACAGCAAAATCCTTTCAACTATATTTGCTCTGCACGTAGCAGGACAGTGATCATGATAAGTTTTTTTTGTATCTTTACAATACCACCTAGTTGGCAAAAAGAGACAAAAAATAAAATAGTAGCCTGTATTACAATGTAGGATATAATTAATAATATATTAAGCTTAAGAAATAACCTCCGAGCAAAGAAAAAATTTTCTGTTTTCACCTTTCTAATACTGGTTCTATTTTGACCCCAGTTAACTTGCTATTTTGTTATACAAATTATAAAATACAAGGGGAGTGCATAGCCTTGATAACACCGATTTGAACGAAAATTTTTTATGTGTAGTACTTGATGAAAAACGAATTCTGTTAAAGCGAGAGAACGCGCTTCTCAACGGTTCGTCTAAAAAAAATGTTAAAGATTTTGCCTGCATGCCTTAAGCCGTTACTAACAATAACATTTACAAAGGTCGCGATGGCTAGATCGGTAGGGCGCATACTTTGTAAACAAAAAAATTCAGAGTTCAAATCTCGCCTTGTGCAACTATTTTTTTTTTTTTTTGTGTACCATTACACTCTGCAAATGATTGCCGAGAAAAAATTAATCCCCAATGAAGAGTTAATAGCAATAAATGAAGCTGAAAATATTGTTGTAACATGCTCAAAGTTCGGAAAATGAACGACCCAACTGTTTAAAACTAAATATTATTATAAATTTATTTATGTGTCCAATTAATAGTAATATATTTCTAGTATAATATAAAATATTTCCTTATATTATATTTTTGACAGAAAGCATTCGAATTTTCTTTAAATATATGGAACATGTTGAAAATTAAATGCCAATAATTAAAAAAAATACTTTTTATTTATTTATTAATATTAAAAAATATTCTGAAACAAAAATAAAAATAAATAAATAAATTACACAAAAAAAAAAAATAGTTGCACAAGGCGAGATTCGAACTCGGGATTTTTTGTTTCAAAGAATGCGCCCTACCGATCTAGCTATCGCGACCTTTATAAATGTTATTGTTAGTAACGGCTTAAGGCATGCAGGCAAAATCTTTAACATTTTTTTTTAGACGAACCGTTGAGAAGGCGTTCTCTCGCTTTAACAGAATTCGTTTTTCATCAAGTACTACACATAAAAAAATTTTCGTTCAAATCGGTGTTATCAAGGCTATGCACTCCCTTGTAAGTAGACATTTTAAATTTTATATTCAGATTTTTGTATTATTAGATTTTAAATAAAATAAGCAAATGGGTGTTAAAAAGTAATGTAAAAACAATCAGAGTTAAAAATGGTATTCTCTAAACAAAGTTTAAACAGCGACGTTAACATGCTACTTCTATTTCAAAGCTATCAAAATCATAACCTTACTTTTTAAGTTAACGACGCCATTTTTATTTTAAACACGACGTTAAAATATTAAAGGCACCCCCTAGACATGGCATTAATTTTTTAACACTATTTACTAATTGTTAACGTCTTTGGCTTTAAAGTTTTTGTTTACAGAATAGCTATTTGGGGCAATGAAGTGTTAAAATGAATTAAACTTAAATTATACTTGAACTAAGTACACATTTTAAATTTTATAATCAGATTTTTGTATTATTAGATTTTTTTCAGATTTTTTTTTTTTGCATTAAGGAACTGCTGCACTCTGGAGGATTAGTATTGAAATTCGGACGCCGAATAACAATCATAATTTACTAGAACTATCTAAAAAGGGAAAAATAAAAAAGAAATTGTTTACTTTTGCTTTGAACGACTCATATGTTAATATTATATATAGAGAAAGTATTCATGACAAAAATCTTCAATTCAAATAAACCATACTGTTAGAAACTAAATATATGTCGCTTTTTGAGGTTGTGGCTGTGATGTGATTATAATGGAGAATTGGAGATATCAGCCAAATTGGGATTATCTTGGTTAATAAAACTCCCAGAATAAGATATTTAGGCCTGAATTTATTTGACCATCTTCAGAAATCAGGAATTATACGTATAGTGCAAGTACACATATTTAAGCTATTTGGATAGCAAATGGCTAAAAAAAGAATGCCTGGGCCACCAATATTCACAAATAACGGATATCGTAAAAAGTCTTAAATGGCCTAAGTTCTGAAAAGACTGTGTGTATGCGTGTGTGAATGTGAGTATGAATGGGAAAAAAGTGTGTGTTGAAAAAAAAAAAAAAAGCCTCACTCCCAGGATTTGAACAGGGATCTTCTGTGTAGAAGCCGGCACCCTAGACCGCTACACCAGCGATTCTCATTCTTGAAATATATGGAATAATTTAAAAAGTTTTAAAAATTTGCTAATATTAGCTTTAACTTTAAATTTTTTTTTATTTAAATCCAAATAAATCTCCCGTCTCTTTCAAGTATCGATTGAATAATAATTTTAAATAGGTTCCATCAAGCGTTGCACCTCATCATGTCTCTTCTCGTTCTCTCTTATCCATAGAAGAGCTTAATTGAATCATCGGTTCCGTTCCCGTTCCGTTCTTGTTTAATTAGCGTTGCTCTCACGCGACTAAACCAATCTGCGAAGCCGTCACCTTCAGTCCCGAAAACATCCCGGATATCCGATTAGTCAACTTACACCCTAACAAACACACACATAAACACCTTTCAAGGTGAAGTTTGCCATTTCTAAAGGCTGACAACCAAATCAGGCAAGAGATCAACTCTCTCGGGTGAAATTTAATCAGAAAGAAAGAAAATAAAAAAATAATGATGAAATATTAAGCCTGCCATCCATCAGAGGTGGAAATATTAATATCAAGGAAAAAAAAAGGTGTGGTTATTTAATACAAAGTTCCTTTAATATTTAATAAGGTAAAGAAACACTTTCTCATAATAATTTAGTTAACAAGATGAAGATTATTTTTCTAAAAAGTAATATTGAGGTCAGACACCTCTAGGAGGTTATTTTGCAAAAAAAAAAAAAAAAAAAAGTAGATTTTTGAGAAAATTGAAAAAAACTGAATAAGTACATCAGTAAAGTACTAATACTTTTTGGCCGATTTTGTTCAAAAGATTCGTGTCACGTGCAAGGGCGGATCCAGAGGTGTTTCTCGGGGAGGGGGGAGGGTAATATGGTGTGACTCGTCGCACATACTATTACTTTCTCTTACCTATGTATATATGTAATATATATATATATATAAATATAAATATTGGGAGAGAGAGAAAGTATTGGATTCATGTCAAAAATTCGATGTCGAGATTTCGATGGATCTTCACGTTTTGAGGTCCCCTGAATCCAAAAAAGTGGTTTTCGCGACATGGTCTGTCTTCGTGGGTGTGTGGGTGGGTGTGTGTGTGTGGGTGTGTGTTCAATTTTAAGCATGAAGGAATTGAGCTATGAGGCTGAAATTTTATATTTAAGTTAAACACCCCCCGTGACCGGAAAAATAAGCTTTTAATCAAAATCGGCCAAAGAGTACTAGTACTTTACTGATGCACTTTTTCAGTTTTTTTCGATTTTCTCTAAATTCGCTCTAACGATTTTGATTAAAATTCAAAAAACAATTATTTTTTAGATGCTCTTTCAAATGTATATTCTCGTTTTGCCCTCAAAATTGTTTGAAGCACACTTTACTCTTATGCTTCATAGGAAAGATAGGAGAAATGGTTGCCATGGTAACAAAATATAAATATTTTCCCATACTTATAAATTTTACATCTGAATTCAAATATTCCCTACTGCCGGGAACTAAATACATGTCGACACAAAAAATCTGGTGTGACAAGCACAGTACACAACTTTCGATTACCGAAGGTAAGAGAAAGTTGTGTGCTGTGCGCCAGTCACACCAGATTTTTTTTTCTTAATTTCGTTAATTTAAAGGCCCATTTTGAATTTGTTTGCCAGAATATAAATACAAATCAACATTTTAAGTATTAATTTTTAAAATTTTAATTTAAAAATTCGAAAAAAGTATTTTTTATTTGTTTACATTTTTTCCATTTCAAGACAGTGACGTCATGGAGCTCCTCTTTTTGAAAAAAATCGTTCGAAACAAACAATTTATAAAAATTTATACACGGCATATTATTATATTATATTAAATCTAATAAAATATAATAATATATTATATTAAAGCAGTATAAATACCAGGGTCTAAATTAGTTTAGTCCGAAACTATTCAATTTGCAAATAAAACAAAACAAAATGTGAACTAGGTTATAAGCAGTCAACAACGCTGCCAAATAGAAAAATATAAGCAAGGAGGAGCTTCATGACGTGGACCAATCAAAAACTGTGACCTGAAAATTGTTTGTTTACTAGTTTCTGACCTACCTGTGTATTTAAAGACCTTGTAAAATTCCACATCCAAAATTTATACAATACAATGATTTTAAACTTATTAAAATATCAAAGAGAATAACTTCTTCTTTTTGAATACTCTCCTGAATTTAAAGAGTGGATGAATCCTTTTGAAAACTAACCACGATATAATTGTATTCTGTTTGCAGAATTGAAAAAATTTAATAAATTCCAACAGTAGATAAAAACAGTAGATAAAAAAATATTTCCCTAAAAAAAAATCAATAGAGAAAAATCTCTTTGGGAAAAAAAATCTACAAAAAAAAAAAAAAAATTTTAGACGGTTTTATGAATTTTCCCTATCTCATATTTTTTTCCTCTCAGTTGAGTTTCATAAATAAGAAGAGAGAAAAAAAAGGAGAGAGCATCAAACAAGAGGATATTAAATGAATAGTTATTATAGAAAGAAAGGAATGCTTCCAATAAGCGAGAGACAGACAGACAGACAGACATTCCAGTAGTAGTAGCAGTCAATGACATCGATAAATTTATGACCTGGAGTATAAATCGTCTGTGCTTGACTGATTTCAAATGGAGAATCAACGCACATTTATTTATTTATTCAAACGTTGAAATATTGTTTACTAAGACGAAAATATAACATGAATAAAAAAAAAAGAAAGTTTTTCTCTTCTCTATATATAAGAAATATTCCTATTATATATAAATTATTACCTTCTTTTTATTTTTGAATCTATTAAAAATGATAAATTTTTCTAATTTCAATATATAAAAGCATGGATATGATAGTTTTATGTTATTGAACAATAATAATAATAAAAATGAAATATTTGATATAGGCTAATGTAGTCTGGAATAATATGCTTAGTTAGTTCAATCAACACACGAGGCGCCACTGATCAAGAGCGCCTGATAAGTAGGCAAGTTCTTTACAGTAAAGTCATCTATCATGCCTAGTTAATAGGGGTATAACCGTAAATTTCTTTTCTACTGTTCTCAGCTATGTCTTTTAAAGCATACAGAATATAATAATTAATAAATAAGAAATTATATATAATATTTAAGATATTATATATATCGCGTATGTGAGCCGCGAAATTTATATAATTAAATATTTATTAATTTATACCCCGAAAAAATAAGGGTTAGCGGAGTTGAACCACGGATCCTCCAATCTCTTCTCCGTGGTTCAACTCCCGGCGGCACACCCTTATTTTTTCGGGTATATGAATTAATAAATATTTAATTATATAAATTTCGCGGCTCACCTCAACTCATATCCCCGAAAAAATAAGGGTGGGCCGCCGGGAGTTGAACCACGGAGAAGAGATTGGAGGATTCGTGGTTCAACTCCTGGAGGCACACCCTTATTTTTTCGGGGATATAAATTAATAAATATTTAATAATATAATAATTAGTGAATTTTTAGAAGATTTTTTTAATAATATTTTACTAAAAAAAATCTGGTACGAGTCGCATTGCACACAGCTTTCGGTAAGCTTAATTGAAAGTTGTGATCTGTGCTTGTCACACCAGATTTTTTGTGTCGATATATATTTAGTTTCCACCGATAGACCTTATATTATTATAATTCAAGACGTAAAATTTATAAACATGGGAAAATATTTATATTTTATTAACAGATCAATTTTCTTTTCTATGAAATAGAAGAGTAAATTGCAGTGGCGCAGCGAGGGGGGGCATCATGCCCTGGGCGCTACTCACAAAAGGGCGCCAAATGGTCCGCAAAACAAAAAATTGCTGGATAATTTTTATTCTTATTATAAATGATTTCTGAAAAATATATTTTAAATTTAGTGCCAGTGTAATATAATAACTTTGTATATTTTACATATAATAATATATGGTTTTCGAATGGGGGGGATGGGGGCGCCAAATGGTAATGTGCCCCGGGCGCGGAGTTAAGCTCGCTACGCCACTGGTAAAGTGTGCTTCAAACAATTTTGAAAGCAAAATGCGAATATACATTTATAAGAGTAACTAAAAAATAATTAATTTATAATTAAAATCATTTGAGAAGATTTTGAGAAAATAAAAAAAAAAAGTACATCAGTAAAGAATTAGTACTCGTTGGCCGATTTTATTCAAAAGATTCATGTTGCATGCCAGAGCAGTAAATAACTTAAACATGAAATTTTAACCTCGTAGCTTCATTTACTCGATAATTATTTTGATCACAGTCAGACTTTGTAGTCGATTTTGAGGGAGCCACTTTTTTGAACGTGTATTTTCATCAAAATCTCGGCAGTGAATTTTTTTCTCTCTCTATCTTTATATATATAGGGAAGTGAAAGTAATAAAAGGAGAAAACTTTTTTTAACGTTAAGAGATTTGTTTATTTTGTCATTTAGAGTGTGAATATGTATAGAATTTTATTTCTGGGCAAATTCCTCTTGCTCTATGGTTGTCCAGACACAAAGCAAAGGCGATGGCTGTTATCTTTTACGCAAATATGGAGACTCTAAAGAGTGTCAAGAGATAAGAGGGGATATTAGTAATCCTGGCTGGATGCCTGCACATCGGAACTGGATAAGAAACACATCAACATTATCTCCCTCTCATTTCTTGGAACTCATTCACCCACCAAGTTTCTGTTTAATATGCTATTCCTATTTATAGTAACTGTTGCAAAGAGTAATTTAATAAATGCAAATTTTTATTAAAAAGATCAGTTTATGAATTTTAAAGTTCCAGCATGAGGCTTATTTAATCAGATTGAAACTTATTAAACTTAAGGTTTCAGCATCACGAGATTTTAATCTAAGAACCTCTCTATGTAATTATATAACTTCTTAGAAGGGATGGACTATATAAAAAAGAAGAAATTGAAATTTAATAATAATGATATAAAATGCAGCGAAAAGTGGAGCAAATTTACTTTTATTGATTGATTATGTCCACGCAACCATGTTGAAATTAATTTTTTCTTAAAGTCGTTTTCAATTCTAATTTTGGGTTGTTTTTATACAGATGGATTTAGAGACGATTATGATAAGTGAGATTTTATTTAGAAGACAGAGCACTTGTGTGGGCCTTGGGAAAGTTGAAAATTGATATTTTTACTTTCTCTTACCTATGTATATATGTAATATATATATAGAGAGAAAGTATTGGATTCATGTCAAAAATTCGATGTCGAGATTTTGATGGATCTTCACGTTTTGAGGTCCCCTGAATCCAAAAAAGTGGTTTTCGCGACATGGTCTGTCTGTGGGTGGGTGGGTGGGTGTGTGTGTGTGTGGTGGGTGTGTGTGTGTGTGTGTGTGTTCAATTTTAAGCATGAAGGAATTGAGCTAGGAGGTTGAAATTTTATATTTAAGTTAAACACCCCCCGGGACCGGAAAATAAGCTTTTAATCAAAATCGGCCAAAGAGTACTAGTACTTTACTGATGTACTTTTTCAGTTTTTTTCGATTTTCTCAAAATTTGCTCCAACGATTTTTTTTAAAATTCAAAAATCAATTATTTTTTAGATGCTCTTTAAAATGTTTATTCTCATTTTGCGATTGAAATCTTCTGAAGACCACTTTACTCTTGTATTTCATAGGGAAGATAGGAGAAATGGTTGCCATGGTAACAAAATATAAATATTTTCCCATACTTATAAATTTTACATCTGAATTCATATGTTCTGTACTATCGGGAACTAAATATATATCGACGACAAAAAATCTGGTGTGACAAGCACAGAACACAACTTTCGATTACCGAAGGTAAGAGAAAGTTGTGTGCTGTGCGCCAGTCACACCAGATTTTTATTAAAGATTTTGTGGTTTGTTATTATTATTATTATTACATTGGGAGTTTTTAATTATATACCACATTTATATGAATTATTTATTAAAAATATAAATTCTGTACAACGTTTCGACTTAAATACTGTGCACTTGCTCCGACTCAAGTGAACTAATATCCAAAAAATCTGGTGTGACTGGCGCACAACACACAACTTTCTCTTACCTTCGGTAATCGAAAGTTGTGTACTGTGCTTGTCACACCAGATTTTTTGTGTCGACATGTATTTAGTTTCCGACAGTACGGTACATTCGATATTCAAGATGTAAAATTTATAAGTATGGGAAAATGTTTATATTTTGTTACCATGGCAATCATTTCTCCTATCTTTTCTATGGAGAACAAGAGTAAAGTGGTCTTCAGAAGATTTCAATCACAAAATGAGAATATACATTTTAAAGAGCAACTAAAAAATAGTTGATATATGAATTTAAAAAAAATCGTTGGAGCAAATTTAGAGAAAATCGAAAAAAACTGAAAAAGTGCATCAGTTAAGTACTAGTACTTTTTGGTCGATTTTGTTCAAAAGCTTCGTGTCACGTCCCATGGTGGTGTCTAACTTAAATATAAAATTTCAACCTCCTAGCTCTTTCCCTTCTTGAGATATTTTGTTCACAGACAGACACACGACACACACAGACGACAGACAGACCATGTCGCGAAAACCACTTTTTTGGATTCAGGGGACCTCAAAACATGAAGATCCATCAAAATCTCGACATCGAATTTTTGACATGAATCCAATACTTTCTCTCTATATATATATTACATATATACATAGGCAAGAGAAAGTAAAAATGTTATATATAACGACATCAGCGCCATCTACAGTGTTGTACCATCTCTGTTAAAAAAATCAAATTTAAAAAACTTATTGTAACATCTTGCTTTGATGATTGATTCTAACTTCACGAGAATGATTGTAGATGACGCTGATGTTAGTATCAAGCTTCATGAGAATGAGTGTAGATGGCGCTGATGTCGTTGCATATATATAAATCACGTAACGGTCCCTTTGATGTTAGTTCACTTGAGTCGGAGCAAATGCACAATATTTGAAATCGGCTGCAGAAGAAGCAGTAGAAACGTTGTACAGTATTAATAGTTTAAATAAATATTTAATAACAAATGTGAACTGTAATTAAAAACTCCGATAATAATGGAAAATTGATCTAGTTAGCATTATTAGTTTTTATTTTTGTTTTTTAAATAATTACTTAAAAAGCTGCAGAACAGATACAGTACATATACAATAATTCTGAATATCCGCTCTCGACATTTGAGAAGGGTTTAACTGATTTGCATGATGCTTTCATGTCGAGTAATTTATTATTATTCAAGGCCAAGCAAAACCCACTTCCCAAAATCTACCAGACTGGATTAAGAAACGATTAGGAGTACCGAGTGTCTTATAAAGAAGTTATTTTTTTATTAATCCGCTCTTTAATCCAGAGGCCATTTGACGCCATAAAAACTCAAAAAATTCAATACAAAAACAAAACAATATGAACACAAAAAAAACCCCCCCTATAAAAAATAAAGCCATAATAATATGAATACAAAATGAGAAAGATATTGTAATTAAGAGAAGGAAGAGCAATAAAAAAATATTTCTTGACGGTTCCAAGAAGTTTGTTCGAGAAGGCTTCGTTGAACAAGCAAGAAATTCTAATGAGTAGCAAATGAAAGAAAAACCATTCCTTCCTAGGGAGAGAACTTGGTAAATTAAATAAATAATAAATAGGTGTATTTTTGAAAAAAAGCCGTCAAATTTTCAGAAAAAGTGAAGAAACAAGAATCAACTCAGCCAAAAAATCCCACCCCCGTGGCCAAGAGGTTGCCGAAAAACAAAAGCGGCATCTGTGTTTCAGTCCCGGGACTTGATGACCCTTGAGTCATAATCGTCTTTATAATTATTTGTCATTTTAAGACCAAGAATACTAAAAGATACATGAAATAATGAATTAAAAACTCCTTGCCAAAAGAGGTCTTATTGTTGATGACCTAAGGTTATTAAATATTTAGCTGCCCAAGGGGCTTGGAGTAGTTGGTAGCGTGCCTACCTTCTATACCGAACGTCTCGGGTTCGGACCCCAGGCAGTCCGATAATTTTATTTAAGGCATTTGGATACCAAATGACTTAAATAAAAATGCCTGGACCCCACAATTGATATATTAAACATACTGATTATCGTAAAAGTCTTAAATGGCCTCAGTTGCCGAAAAGACTGTGTGAATGTGTGTGTGAATGTGAGTGTGAATGAGAAAAAAGTGTGAATGTTTAAAAAAAAAAAAAAAAAAAAAAAAATATTTAGCTACATCTTAGGAATTAATGAATATACGAATAAGAAGAAAGATAAATATTAAAAGTAGGTTTATAAAATAATTTTTTGTTGCAGCTGCCGCCACCCCCGCAGCCTCCTGATGAAAAAGGACCCAAGCCGCTGGACCCCGTGACCCCCAGACTCCCTCCAGTCCCCTATTACCGTGAGTATAAAATTTATAGAATATCAGAAATGTGTATTGTCAATTATAAATTTCTCTCTCTCTATATATATAATAATTTTAGTGGAATGGTGGGGTGGGTGGGAGGAGAGAATCTCACATTATAAGTTTTACATTATAAAATAGACAAGCAAGTTTCAAAACTTTCCACTCATCCCCCTTAAAAGGCTCTCTCGTGCTCCATTGAATCCAAATCTTAATAAATTACATTCTATCCTATCCTATCCTGTTCCTAATACAATAATTATACAAAGTTTAGGCGTTTTAAGCTAAAATAAATCTTAGAGACACAATTACAAGGGAATATTGATCAATTATGGTAGCGATTTAAGATTATACTGAGGTAAAAGAGAAATAATTTTATTATTCCAATTAAATTTTTACTTTCTCATATACGAAGTAGGTTTTTAAAGAAAAAAAGTCTGAAATTTTGATGAAGCTAGTCTAAAAAAAAAAACATTTTGGAGTGTCTGTCTGTATGTGTGTGTGTTTGAACCAAGGGCGGATCCAAGAGGTGTTTCTCGGGAAGGAGAGGGGGATAATCTAGTGTGACTTGGTCGCACAGCACACTATTTTTTTTTAATTTCGATTAAAAATTTAAAAGCGCATTCTGTCTGCTTATTTGCCAGCAATTATAAATACACATCAAATTTGTTAAGTATTCAAAGTTTTGAGTATTTATATTTTACATTAAAATTAATAACAAAAATGTGATCTATAATTAAAAATTCCCCTAATAATAATATATGGTACATGGTACTTCTTACACTAGTGAGGTGAGTCAACTTTTGAAATAAATACGCCAACCAGAAGTAAAATTTAGTATATCAAATAGGTTTTTTCAAAAATTTGTTAATTTTTTTGTAATGTTTGATAAATTACTCTTATTTTTAAAAGTTTTTTTTTATTTTTTGACATGTTTTCGAAAACTGAATAGTTTCTGAAATAATTAATGAAGAATAAGATCATTACATGTTAATTTTGAAAAAAAGGAAAAAGTGCCAAATGAAACGTCATTTATTTTTTTAAGTCTTTTAGGCAACTTAGGCCATATAAACTTTTAACGATACAAATTATTTAGATACTATATATTAGGGTATTCAGGCCACATTTATCTAGACCAGTGGTTCCCAACCTTTTTTGATGTGCGGCTCACTTTTTCCGTAAAAAAAACTCTGAGACCCAGTGTACCGTATATTATATATACCATATATAATTTTTAGGAACCGACCGAATATTGGGTTTCGGTTACGGTTTCGGCCCTAGTCGGTTTCGCAAAAACTAGCCGAAACCTGAGTTTGACTCCTTGCTTTTTTATGTAATCGTGTTCACAGACAGAGACATAAAAAATTTTTCATCTACTCTAAAACGTCGAGAATCATTAAATTTTCTAAGTTAAATACCATATTAGTTTGGCGTATTTTGGTCCAATAAAAATTATTAATTGTCATTCATAAAGACGCTTAAATATCAAATTTCACACCTGAAGCTCATCGACAAATCTTTTGAAAATAGATTAATTCGCGAAGGGTTTCAAATAAAGTACCACATTAGTTTGTTCTATTTTGATAAAACTTGCATACCATTGTTGTCACCAAAAATGACCCTTAAATATCAAATATCACACCGCTACCTCATCGGGAAGTGTCCTAAACAAAGACTAAAGTTGGTGACCTTGAAATAATAAGTTAAATAAAAGCATTTAAAACTTGAAAATAGAGCCCCTGACTGGGCGCAAGGCTCGCTGGAACGACTAGATTAATAAATAGTGATTTATGGTAATTTCCCCTAGTAGGCTAAACAATTTGCAATATGCCGGTGAATTTTTCTTAGCCTAGTGACTGGCTCATTGTCACGCATTTTGCACCCGAATTTTCCGCCCCGAGGGATCTGTCAACCCGAGGCCGAGATTAGCCAGCCAATCGGTAATGAAGCGAATAATGTGGCTGAGGGCAATAAGGAAGCATCGGACAGAGAGAGAGAGAGCCTCTCCCAATCGAATTAGCATCGACAATTCAATCAACATAGAAACCAATCCTTTTAAAATCATTAAATTTTAATCTTTAGAAGAATCGAACTCAAAAATAAATGAACATTTAAGCAATCTTTTTTCTCTTTATGTAGGGTATTGAATAAATAAAACAAAAAAAAAGAAATTTAATATCAAATAATCCGTTTTAGTGGGTTGGTTTTATTTTATTTATTAATCGGCTTATTATATTAATAAAAAGGGAGAAAATACAGTTAAATGCTGTTTAATTAATTTAATATATACAAATTTTGATGCCATAAGAGAAAATAGCCATATAAAAAACTCTCAAATCACAAAAGTTTCGTCAAAAAAAAAAAAAAATTGATTTATGAATTTTTAGTTAGAACGAATTTTGCGAAAATCGAAAAAATTGCAAATGTACATCAGTAAAGTACTAGTACTCTTTGGCCAATTTTGTTCAAAAGCATCGTGTTACGTCCCAGGGAGGTACCTAACTTAAATATAAAATTTCAACCTCCTAGCTCAATTCCTTCATGCTTTAAATAGAACACAGACAGACAGACCATTTTTTGGATTCAGGGGACCTCAAAACGTGTATATCCATCAAAGTCTCGATATCGAATTTTTGATATGAATCCAATACTATCTTTGTATATACGACGTATATTCATATATAGGCAAGAGAAAGTAATTCATAAAATACATTAAAATATCTAATTGAAGGTTTACTCGTCATCTTCTGGTGTTGTTAAAGTGAAAAGTAAAAAGAAATATTTTTACTTTCTCTTACTAAATATGTATTAGGCCTATGTATATATATATAAGAGAGAGAGAGAGAGATAGAAAGTATTGGATTAATCAAAAAAATTCGATGTTGAGATTTTTATGTATATGTATACGTTTTGAGGTCTCCTGTGTCCAAAAAATAGTCTGTGTGTATGTGAACAAAATATCTCAGGAACAGAAAAGAGCTAGGAAATTGAAATTTTATATTTAAGTTAGATAACCCTGATGCTATTTAACTCAAAGCTTTTGAACAAATTTTGGCCAATAAGTATTAGTACTTTACTGATGTACTTTTTCAGTTTTTTTTTCTCAAAATTTCGATTAATTTGATTAAAATTCAAAAATCATTATTTTTTAGATGTTCTTTAAAATGTATATTCTCATTTTGCCATCAAAATTGTTTGAAGCAAACTTTTAGAAAAGATAGGAGAAATGCTTGCCATGGCGATAAAATATAAATTTTTTTCTATGTTTATAAATTTTACATTTTGAATTTAATCTAATGCAGGGCCTACTGACGGGCCAACTCTAATTATTTGTTTTTACTTTGCTTCTAAACAACACCAAAAGATATCAAGGGATACCAAATGGCTTAAATAAGAATGCCTGGACCCCAATAAATATATATTATTATTAGGAGAATTTTTAATTATAGACCACATTTTTGTATTAAATATTTATTAAAAATATATAAATACTGTACAACGTTTCAACTGCTTATTCTGCAGCCGTTATCAAGCACTGTGCACTTGCCCCGACTCAAGTGAAATATATATTAATAAATTATGAGTATCGTTTAAGTCTTAAATGGCCTAAGTTGCCGAAAAGACTGTGTGCATGAGTGTGTGAATGAGAAAAAAGTGTGAGTGTTTAAAAAAAAAAAAGAACTAAACTTGCCATTAATTGTTGAATTGAACATCTCGTACATTCTAGTTATTTTTAAATACATTCAAATATAATTCATGACAATATTTATTAAAAATATAATTTTAGAAGATATGATCTTTTTAAAACAAAATTTTTGGCACGTTTTATCAATTTATGTATTACAAATATTTAAACTTTGATAATTAAAATGTGTAAATAAAATTTAATAATTTTTATTGTTTTATTAAATGTATAGATAATTTCTATTTTTTTAAACCTAAAATGAAGATGAAATAATTTAAATGTTAATGGAATTATATCTTTAATAGTGAGACTTGAACTTCGATTGCAGTTTTGTTGTGTGTGTGTGTGAATCAACTACCGGATTCCAGTTCGCTTATTTCCATTTAAATGAGTTGTAAACACTCAAATAGGTCCCAACGATTGGCGGAAAATCGCATTCATTACAAAGGAATTAGATTCGTGGGCGATTCTAATGGATTTCGTAAAGTAATATGTATGTACAAATACATATGGATAAGAGAATTCAAAAAATAAATAAATAAAAACATAGAAAAAAAAATTATTTAATTAAAAATATATAATACTAGCTGCACAGATGGACTTAAGGGGCTACGGGAGCGAAGTGGTTACGCATGTATTTCCCGCTAAGATGGCGTTGTGTGTCTTTAAAAGTATGCCCAAATATCAAGTAATTCAAAAATTTGCCAAGAGATGTCAAAATGGTAGCTAATAATGTTTAATGCATTTGATTGATTTTCATTGATCTTTTAACAATAAATACTTTATAAATGTTATTATATATTATGTATCTTTTATAAAAGCATAAAAATATATAAATATAAGCCAGATATAGGCCAAAAGGGGATCAGCTGTTTGACTAGCCTGCCATCTATTGCAAGAATGCTGAACTAATTTGACAGTTAAATTTTAAATAAATCACCTAAGCTTATTTTAAAAATTTCTTAATTAATATGTGATTAATAATAACAATAAATTCATTTTTAAATTTAAAAAAAAATTAAAGATTATTGGGCCAGATTGTTTTTTTTTTTTTGTATTTGCTTGCTAACAAAAAAATTACTATAATTTTTTAATAAGTCATTAAAAAAATTATAGCTCGATGTCCCAATAATCCCTTATGAATTTAATTCATTAAAAAAAAAACCGCATTGAAAAATTCTTTAATTATAATAGTCTAGTTTTTTTTAAAGATACGTTTAGACGTCGCTCCTGGACCCCCTTAATTTTCTTTTCTCAGCCTTGAAAAAGTAAAAAATAAATAAATCAAGTGGAAATTTAAAAAAATCTGGTGTGACTGGTCCCTCCCCTGCCACTATACATACCATCTATTGCAATAGTATTGAGAATAAAGCCCGGCAGTTAGGCAGCTCAAATGGTACACGTTAACTAATATATTAAAAGATAAATTTTTATGGTAATAAAGGCCGATCGCCCTAATGTCTGCTTTGAAAAAGATATTTCTTAGACAGACCAGCTGCCATTTGGGCTGCCTAACTTCCGGGCTTTATTCTCAATACTATTGCAATAGATGGTACATGCAATGCAAGACGTTGTCAAAAAAATTTCAAATACTTTTTTAATTTTCCAGCCTCGGTGCCTGGAGAGGTGGTGCCACCCCCTTATCACCCTGCACCACCCAACGGTTACAACGTATACCCGAGCGATGTTGGCGGATTTCGAAATCTACCCCCCAATAACACAACCATCGTCGTCCGGGATGGACATATGTCCAACGGGATGGGAGACTTCACCACGGGCGTTATGATGGGTGCCGCCCTCTCCAACTGGGGACACGGTAAGTCACAATTAGTGTATCAAGTATTATTACTACTAAAACAAATCTATTTTTGAAGATTTTTATTTATTAAAAAAAAAAAGTGCAGTAAATTAAAAAATTTTATTCATATCACCCTAATATTTCATTTAAAGGTTAAATATGATTTTTGTGTGTCCAAAAAATAAAAAAAAAAAGAGGACATCAGGTTAAATTTATTATATGATGCTGGTATTTAATCTCTCGAGTAAAATGGATAGCAATAAATATTCCTTTGCAAGAATCTTTTCCTCCCCCTTTAACCCTCTCATTTTTTTTATTTTTTATTTTTTTTTTTTAGAACAATCGATCCCCATACGCATAAATCTGATAATTAAATCATGTTCGGGCTGCAAACTTAAACAATAGCCCCTCTTCGCTCATTCCACTAGAACCTTTCGATTCGTATTCAAAAATAAATTATTCCTCCCCGGGTTATAAATCAGTAAGTTTATTAAGTTGAAAAAAAAATGTTTGTTTTTATTTTGAATGCACTCCGGAAGAAAGGGCGAGTGATGAAGGGGAGGCAGGGGGCGGAGGAAATTATTTATGGTTATTATATAAACCTTTAATTTGACAGAGCTTTTAAAAACATTTTTGAATTATGTTTAATAGATGTCAGGACAAATTGGAAAATTTATTTATTTATTAAGCCCTTTGGAAAATAAATAAATAAATATATAAATAGAAACAAAAAATTATCTAGTATTTGTCAACTCTTTAAATTATTAAATTTAACAAATGGAAATTATAAAAAATAAAATTTATTATTTCACAAATAGATAAATCAATGGCTTAAATAAGAATGCCTGGACCCCAATATATATATATATTTTTTTTTCCACACACACTCACACACACATTCACACAGTCTTTTCGGCAACTGAGGCCATTTAAGACTTAGACGATAACCGTTGAAGTAATATATATATTGTAGGTTGAGGCATTTCTATTTAAGCCATCTGGTATCCAAATGGCTTAAATAAAATCATCGGACTGCCTGGGTCCGAACCCGCGACGTTTGGTATAGGAGTATATATATATATACGTATATATATATATATATATATATTCATCATACTAACGGTTATCGTATAAAGTCTTATATGGCCTAAGTTGCCAAAAAGACTGTGTGCATGGGTGTGAGAGTGTGTTTATAAAAAAAAATGTCACGTTACAAGCCGTGACGTCAAGGGCCGTGACGTCAAAGGCCGTGACGTCAAAGGCCATGACGCTACAAGCCATGACGCTACAAGCCATGACGCTACAAGCCATGACGTCACAAGCCACGACGCCACAAGCCGAGACGACAAAATTTAATATATATGACGAATTATAAAAAATAATTGTGAGATTTAATTATTCAATTTTTAAATTGATCAAATATAATTTTTAAAATAATTTAAAATGATTCAAATATTAAATAAATATTTTTCTCAGTTTTTAACATGCCTCTATTGATTTCCCATTATCTTTCCATTTTCCAATTATTAAGTTAAGATTAAAAGCGTTTTTAATTTTAAAACTTATTTTAAAATTTAATTTTAATTACCTTAACTGAATAATTTTCTGAAAATTTTCAGGTAAACGCCTACGATCCGAAAAAAGTTTCACTTGCATCGTGTTTTCATAAAACCACACATGTTTTATATTTGGCTTATATATCACTTGTGATAAGATGGAAAAATTTTAATAAAAAATAAATTTGTTTTTTATTTTTTTAATTTACAGTCATGATATTAAGTTCAAAGAAATTTGGATATTTTGAGAAATTCAAGTAAAACATTTGCATACTACTCCCTCCTCCATCCTCAAGCAAAAGATGGCGCTATTGTGTGATAGCTTTCTAGATCCCATATACAAAAACCTAACATTTAACTTAAGTTTAAAAAAAAAATAGAATTCTTTAATTTTACTAGGTAATATTAGAGAATAAAAATTGTACTAATGAAATTAGTCACTGAAATCTATTTGTGTTTTTAGCTATCCTGAGACCTGGAAAATATTTTCAAACTTAGCTTGAATTATAATCTGAATTTGTTCCAGGAAATTATCAAAATAACAAAAAACTGTTGAAAAGAAAATCCTACTATGATAATTTTTTTTTTTTTTTTTAATTTACAGGATGGGGCTGGGGCGGAGGTTGGGGTTATCACCCAGGATATCACCACGACACCACTGACATCCACATCTCTAACCATTACGATATCACCAATACAACGATAGGCAACGGCGGTAGTCACCATGAGATGATCGGCAGTGGCGGTCATTATGGAGACAGCGGTGGCGGGGGATTCGATGACGCCGATTATGGCATGGACTGCGGCGCCGATTTTGGCATATAAGAAAAAAAAATCAAAGAAAAAAACGGAGAGACCCCTATAACAACCAGCCAATCACAAATACAAACCCACACATACACACACACATACATAAATAAATACATAGAGGAATTGGTTTTGACAATTCGTCCTTTACCGGACAAACCGAAAGTCCGGCCAAGCTCATAAAATCAAAAAAAAGCAATAATAAATAAATAAATATCATCATTTTAGCAAACAAATAAATAACAAAATTTTATGGGCTTAAAATAAATAAATAAATAGTTACTAAAATAGAGAGACTTTTTAAAGGCTATTTTCAAAATTTTCGTTAAGATTTGATATATAAGACAAAGATATTTTCAATAATAACAAAATAAAAAAATTTTGATTATAGACTTAAAAGTCTTTTATTTTGTAAATATATTATAATAATAAAACATTCATCCAGGATTGAAAGTCCAAATAAATAACATTTAATATTATTATTATTAATATGCCAAATATTCGAAAGTATGAGGGAAATTTTCCCCTCATAGAAATGTCTGTATGTCATCATCTCATAATTAAAAAAAAAAGAGCTTGGGCAAGTGAAACAGACATTTTTACACCATACTCCTAGTCCTTTAATCAATTTATGGTTTACTAAAAAATGGAATGAATTAAAAAGCTAATAACTTTCAATAAAAGTTGGTAAATAACGGGGAAATAAAGACTGCGGTAAAATTTGTTCTGAGTTTTGGTGTAGGAAATATGGTAAAATTAACATCCAAAAATGTCTCATATATAATATTTGGATATATACAAAAATTTTTTGTACAACCTGTATTTGTTTGTTTATTCATAAAGGGGATGTTTTTTATATATTAACCCCGGAGAAAGAAATTGGTCATATCGACCTCATGATTTTCTTTTTTAAATTAAAGCTATTTAAAATATATACAACTTATAGAAACCCTTTTTTTTGATTTTCGAAATTTTTTTTTTAGATTAATCGCATTAAATAAAATATATTTTTAAAAAATTCGGTCTATATCCTATAGATAATTAAATTAGTAATCATTGTGTTAAAAAGTAATCAATTTTTTACCTTTAATTTATTAGCTGGAACCTTTAGATGAAATGGAATAAAACGCTTGTTTCCCTATGGGAAGAACTAACGCCATCTCTTGCCGTCTCGAGTAACCAGCTTCTGAATCGGATAATAACGGTTTTTCAGACGCGCACCTTAAAAAAACAAGATATAGGCAATCGTTATCACTTAGGAGTAAGTTTGGATTTATGGATGCAAAAAAGGATTATGATGTTGAACAAAGGATGAGAAGTAAAAGAGAAGAGGAAGGGTTCATTGCCCTTCCCCTCGGATTATCCAGAAGCAAAAGTTTATGTAAAAAATTTTAAAAATTTCTTTTTATAAGCTATTATTTTAAAATTGTACAATAATTTGATGATTTTCCAAACAATGGTCTGATAGTCCGTATACAAAAATTTTCCCCCTTATTGGGAAAAAAAATGCCAGGTGTTAAATCATAAAGCTAAGCAATCTATATACTAGCAATTTTCTGGATATTAAATTTTAAAAATATTAATTTGATCAAAGTCACAGAAAGTTATTAGTATTTATTAACTTTATTTATTTATTTATTTTGGATATTTTATGCCACTTGAAAAAGAAAAAAAAAATTGTATTTAGCTTTGTTTTAAAAAAATATCTACAAAGACAATATCTTGTTCAAATCTCTGCTCATATTTTAATATATTACAATAAATAAGGAAAGTGCTTTGTTCAAGAAAATGTTATTATACCACGAAAATTATTTTTGAAAACATAAGTAATTTAATATAGATTTAGCTGTAGCTACAAGCTTCAAATCTATATTAAATATACAGCCATGGCATTAAAATATTTTTATTATCTCACAAATTTGAAAAAAAAAAATTGTGTTACAGCCGGGAAATGAACCACGGATCAATGGATTGGTAGTCCACGCTCAAGCCACTGGGCTATTACCAAAGCACAGTAACAACCCTTGGTTCGATTCCCGGCTAAAGCAAGTTTTTTTTTTCAGATATGTTAGGCAATCAAAGTTTTTTAGGCATTTGTAGACATTGCTAGTTTTACTTTAAGAATATTAAAACAAAGCTATAAAAGATATAAATTTTTAATTTTTTGATTAAAGGAATTAAATGGAGTATTTAAAAACATACATGCATATATATGTCACTACTAGGTATATATGAATATACTATATTGTATTTTTGTTTTAGTATGTTCGTAAACAAAATAAAAAAAGGGCGAATGGTTTTTTAAAAAACACCAAAGCCCCAAAGCACTGTATAGCCAACATCAAATTTTGTATATAATACGGTGAAAACCGTTTCTCTTTCTCCCCTTCTCTATTTCTCTCTCTCTCTCTCTCTCTCTATTTCTTGTACAAATCCCGTGAAGAAAGTCGCCATTTGGTAGAACTCATAGAACTAGTGATGTTGTCATCGTATTTTAGGGCTAGCGAGCAGATTATATGCCAAGAATAAACAAAAAGTTGCTCAGGTATCTATTAGATATAATGATGAAGTAACAAAAAAGATCATGCCTGATAAGAAATTATCATTTTTTTGTTTTTTTAATTAATCAATTAATTTATCAGGCATTTTGTATTTTCATCCAATTTAGAATATTTATTTTTTAAGTGGCCCAAAAGTACATAAAAATTAATAGGTTGTAATTAAATACTTGGATGGTTTTTTATATAAATTCAATCTAGAAAAATGAAGAAAGAGAATTGGACTAAAGAAGAAATTACAAACTCAAGTCCTTGGTGGCTAGATCAACAAGAAACAATCCAAAGTTATATTTATAAACATTCATTTATAGAAAAAAAAAAACATGCCCAGCTGGGAATCGAACCTAGAGATGCCTCAAGATTTTGTTGCAAAAATAGAATGACCTTTTAAAGGTCACGACATAACAGTCTAAAGAGATGGGAAACACTTCTAAATAATTTTTACAAAATTGATTTAAAAAAATTAGATTTATTCAAGGTTAGGTTAAAATGACGCTTCCCAGAAAACACGCTTTAAGGCTCTTTGTGATAACCGACAAGGGATGAGAGAGGAGATTATCTCCCATTGACCTAGCCCAGAAGAAGGAGATATTCGCAATGTTGTTTACAGCAAGCGAGTCTTGTGTTGCAACTAGGGTGTTCGATTATGGAAAAAAATAAATGATTATCGATTAAGAAATATAATCGACTATTCCGATTAATCGATTATTTCGATTATGGAAAAAATAATCGTTTATGAAAAAAAAATCGATTATACCTTTTTTTTCTCTGGTAAAATTTCCATTTTTCCCTCTTGTGAAAATCATTTGACTTTTTTTTTGGTAAAACGAAAATTTTTCCCTCTTGCCAAAATTTTTATCTTAAAATTTTCATTTTTTCCCTCTCGTGAAAATCATTTGACCTTTTTTTTTTAGCATACGAGTCTCATTCCATCTTTTCAAACGCATATTTCCCAAAAATAATCGATTATGAAAAATAATCGAAATATTGATTAATCGATTATTTTGCACAGCGCTAGTTACAACTCGAGATTCTAAATCCGGGCTTATCCGGTTAGCTATTTATTCATATTAGACAGATAATTAAAATTACTAAAAACTTTTAAATATAGGCCTACTGTACAGGGGCGCCGGAACGAATTTGAATCAGGGGGGGGGGGCAAAAAAATTTTTTTTAGAAAATTAAAATAATTTAATATGATTAAATAGTATAAAACAAAAACAAATCTACTATAAAACTTTAAAAATTTTAAATAAAATCACAATTTTAATAAAATTAAAATTTTAAAAAATTAGATAGTGATTTATATCAAAAATTTTTGGAAAAAATTTGGAAAAAATGAATTTCTTACTCTTTTAATTTTTTTTAATTTAGAAGATTTTATTTTTCAAAGTAAAAATATATCATTTTTAAAAATAAATGAAATAAAAAAGAAATTTTGCCCCCCTCTGTCTGGGTTCAGAAAAGAATGTGTTTATTTTTCAAAGGGGGGAGGGGAGAACAATATTTAAAATTTTCCTTTTTTTATTATTTTATGCAAGGAATTTTCTCAAACTAAAAGGCTTAGGGGAAAAAGTCTTAAGTCACGAAACATTAGATTCGAGATATTGACAAATTAAAGTTTGACTCAAATCTGTAAATCAGCCACTTGATTCATAATAACTTTCTTTATAAAAATAAACAGTTGTGTTTTTTATAAAGCTTATAGTAGAGAATGGAACATTAATTCACCTTAGTTTATTTTTTAAAAGTATTTTTAATGAAGAAGAAATCGAAAATGGGCTTATGACTTTTTTCACCTGAAAAAAATGGCAAATTTTTTGCTTAAAAATGAGGTTTAAAAAAAATTGATTCTAGTTTTTTTTTTTAATTAGAGTTTTTCTTTCTGCACAAATTGACTTCAAATTAAGTCTGATCTGATTAGCCGTTCGGATTCTACAAGAGTTTAAACCTTCAAATAAGAATTTCCCGCCGCGTGCTCTCACGTGGTAAAATGAAATAATAGGAAAAAAAATGGTGAAATCTGTAGCTGAATCATTCATTCTTTCTAACCGTATATTCAAAATCAGTACTCGAACTCAAGATCTTGCAATTTCCATTTCATTATCTAAAGCAGATACTGAGGACTCTGAAGTGTTCGATTTACAAAGTGCAAAAAAAATTTTTTCTCTTGAGTTTATATAAAAGACCGCATTTTTGTTTTACCACAAGAAATCACTTATTTAATTACAACCTGTATATTTATTTAGTTTTTAATAACTAATTTTTTGATGTAGTCTATTAATTTAATTTGATGATTTTAACAAAAATATTCCATTTTTGTTTTTTTATATTTCTTAATTTTAGAATAATTACAAAAAAAAAAAAAGATGTTTATATATCGTTATTAAATGTGCAATATGACTTTTGGGACAGACTGTGTTTTAAATAACATAAATATTCGTAATTTATGCCGCCAAAATGGATGTTTCCTGATAAAGTAAGTATTTTCTTAATTATTTCTTAATATTAATTCTAATGAACTTCGAATTATATTTTATTCTCCACTTAAGATCAAAATTTTATAATTAATTATCATAGAAAATTTACTTTGTATTTGAAGTACTGATTAGCCAAATTTTTTTTTTTTTACTTTCTTTTACCTTTTTTAGTATAAATATAGAGAGAAAGTATCGGAATGTAAATATTAGATGTCGAGGTTTTGATGAAAATACACGTTTTTAAGGGTTCCTGAAATAATTTAAAGCACATGTTTAACCCCTCGGGCTTTGGTGTAGTGGTTAGCATGCTGGCCAAGGGTCGCGGGTTCGCATCCCGTCTCATGTGACAATTTATTTCAATGCCGAAAAAGATCTTAAGGTTGATCAACAAATCTGGCAACATTTGCATTTCACAGCTGATTAAGGTTGATCAACATAATCAGCTGTAAAATGCAAATGTTGCCAGATTTATATTAGGTAAAAAAATACTTGAGTCAAAAGTCATCCATTTATTATTTTTATTAAATAAATGATTAACTTAATCCAATTATATATTATGATAGGTCACGACTAAATTATAATAATGAATTTATGCATTCAAATTAAAAAAATAATTAAGAATCTATTATGAATTACGAGGTACTGTCCGAGCAACCTTAAATGAAAAATAAAAAACCAAACACTAAAGTTTCAGTATGTAGAAAGTTATGGCGGCCGTTCAACTCTTTTATTTCTGGGGGGGGGACTACCTGTCCCCATTATTAGAATTATTAATTAATTAATTAAATATTTTAAATGATTTAATATAAAAACCGATATAAATAATTTTTTATTTTAAAAATCATTATTCGTATTTTTAATTTGATTTATAAAGTGGAATGAGTTTACAGAAAAATTCAAATAATTTTTGAAAGGGGAGGACGAATAAAATTATTTCTTTTCCCTCCTCTCAATGATATACTTATTATAGATTAATTTTGACCCAGTGGCTTCGTCTCAGCTTTTTCTTGGAGTGGGGGGAACATACTTACAAATAGGTACCTCAAATTTGGTTAAAAGTTATTTAATTTTATTAATTTTTTGCACCAGTAGGATATATTTTGAAATATTTACTTAGAATTTACTTAGAAAAATATAAAATTTTAAAAAATATCAGAGCCCTTGGGGAGGGGCGAATGCCCCTTGTCCACCCCCCTAAAATGACGCCTCTGTTTAGACCCCTTATAATTCTTCTTAAATTAGGTTTAATGAGATTAATATCAATCATCTCTAAAAAGGAAGTTTCTAAAGAGAATAAGATGAAATTATCTTATTCTTAACAAAAATTATTTTTTATACATTCAATATATTGATTCTGATTCTTTAAGTAATTTTTAATAAAATTTGCCAAAAATTTTTTATAGTTATTAATATATCAAAACATTTATAAGATTTATTAACTAATTAAATGATAAATAAAAGTAATTAGGGGTCGTCCATATATTACGTAACTTGTAAGGGGGAAAGGGGTCTGGACAAAACGATATTGTGACATGGGGGGTCCCGGGAGTTTCTCTAAGTGTGACATACGAGCAATTCAAAAGTGAACTTATAAAATTTTTTGAAAAAAAAGAAGGTAAAGTAATATGAATTTTGTATAAGAAATTTTAATCAGGGGGGGGGGTAGTTCTATGTTGTGACAATATTTGTGGGGGTTGTATGTGACTAATTGTTATATGGGGGGGGGGGGACTAGAAAATCGTCAAAAATGTGGAGGACCCCTTACTTCTGTAGTTACTAGATTTGAGGCCTTTTACAGAATCACAGAAATCTTATCAAATATAAATAGGTATTTATTACTATTTTCGTTTAATGTGTTTTCGGTCATCTATTATTCCTCTATTTAGCAGCTAATTCAAATGAAATTTTTGTCGCTTGGAACTGGAAACCCGAGCTCTAGAGGCAAGTACTCTATCACGACCCAGGGGAAAAATATAATATTTAAAAATATTCTAGCTACTGCCCTGATAAAAATTGTACTATTATAAAAAAAGAGGAAATATATTGTAGTAGATATTAAAATGTTGTATATTTCTAAAATTTTTATGTAATTTTTTTTCAGAATATAAATCTCTTTTTTCAAAGAACAATTGTTTTTTTTTTTTAAAGTGAAACTTTATTTTGATCGACACAAATTTTTTCGTTTCTCTATCAGCATGTCGTGTTACAAGCCGTGACGCTACAAGTTATGACGTCACAAGCCATGACGACGAAAATAGGAAAGTTGAAATTTAATATATATGACAAATTATAAAAAAATATTATAGTGAGGTGGATAGCTGAGAAGATCTTGTAGTAAGGAAGAAAGAAAAGAGCGATTGCAGCTAGGTTTATTTCGTTTAATAATCACTTCAAGCCGACGTTTCGGTCAGATATACGACCATCATCAGGGCTGAAGCGTTTCAACAAAATTCCCCAAAATGTCGAATGGCACAATCGTATAAATTATTTTTTGCCATTTCATAAGGACCAACAGGCTATGCGAGTCAAGGTTAGATTGATTCAATCTCAGTTTTTAATTTAACATACGCCAATTGATTTCCCATTATCATTCATCATTTTCCAATTATTAAATTAAGATTAAAAACATGATTTTAATACCCTTAATTGAATAATTTTCTGAAAATTTTCACTTAAACGCCTACGATCCGTTTCACTTGCATCGTGGTTTCATAAAACCACACAATGTTTTCTTTTATATTTCGGCTTTTCGGCATCTTAGGCCATATAGACTTTATGCGAAATATGGAGGATGTTATGCATGAAGGAACCAAGCGCTATTAACCTAAATCAGATAAAGGGCATTTCATTTGCACAATTGTAAACAAAACCAATGACAATGACATTTTTTCTCGTTTTATACAAAAATAAGTGCACAGAGTAATAATGTTATGATTTAAATAAAGAGATATATCTTCTTTTCCCTACAAGATGACGGTCTTATCTCCATTCCGATCATAATGGCCTTTGGTTCCTTTTCGCATAACATCATCCATATGGTCAACGCATATTTATTTATACCATTTGGTATCTAAATGATTTAATCGGACTGCCTGTGGCCCGAACCTACAGCTTTTAGATTACCAATATTGACTTTTATCAACACCTATAACCTCAGGGGGGGGGGGGGTTGAGGTTTATAGAAGGAAGATTGCAAAATGTCTGTGTCATCTATTCATTTTTAAATTTATTAGATTTATATTTTTTCTTCTTAAACATGCTTTATATAATTATTTCACACAAAGTTTAACATCAAATGCTGACTCGGTGGTAAAAGTTATTTTTTTTTTTTGCGAACTTGTCTAAATAATGATAACTTTTAAAAAATAAAATATTATATATGGTTATTAGTTATTTAAAAAAAAAAAAAAGTAACGCTTTAGTGATAGGAGAGCAACAGAGATAAATTCATCTGACAGATTCGGCCATAAAAAATTGGACCAAATAAAAAAATTAAAAAAAAAAGGATGGAAATAAAATGCACAAGCATACACATATGTGTTCTTGCCAATTACGAATCATATTTTATCCTCAGCGATTGAAATTAGTTTTATTTTTTATGCTGAAATATGTGATAAAAAAAATAATTATTTTAAAATGAGAAAACAAAAATTCCGTCTAATAAACCGATAGGAAAGATTAATAAGGATTTATGGATTTTCTTTTAAAATTATAGGGGAATGGAATTTAGGCACTCAAAATTAAGAAAAAAAATTTACGAATGACTAAAAAAAAAAATTAGCAATCAATCATGTCTTGAAGGAGAGATAGAGGTTTCGCTTCATATACCACCGAGGGACTCGGTTGACAGGTTTGAACTAACGCTGACGCCACGTGCCCCAAAATTTCGCTGTCTGGCTGTTAGATTCCTATTTTATATTCTTTTAGTTCATTGTCTGCAAATTTTAAGCTTTCAGAAAAGAGTTTGGAGATATTAATTAATCTTACACCTTTATCGGATTATTCCCGCTAAAGGCCCGGGTACTGGAAGTGCTGACTCTAGAGTATCTTTCCATTACTAAAATGCAACTTACTCTGAAAATATTAGCCTTGGTATCCAAAAGGCTTAAATAAAATAATCGGACTGCCTGGGTTCAGAACCCCCGACTCCTAGTATACAAGGCAGGCGCGCTACCACCTTCGCCAAGCCCGGGGGCCTTTCCTATTTTTTCAGCAATTAAGAGAAAAAACCGCTAAAATATGTATCAAACTGCTAAATATGCAAAATTCGCATTTAGAGCCCCAAATATGCATTTATATTCACGATAAGATTTCTTTGAATGGATCATGGGTCCCAAAAACGCCTAAATACCGAATATAAGAAGAATAGCAAGTGAAGATAAAATATGCAAAATCCGAAATCTAGTTTATCAGAGTAAAAATGATTAAAAATTATCGAGGGATAGACACGCCCGCAGCAGGGACACACAGGGATACACATGCCCTCACCAGGGACACACACAGTAGATCTAAAGGGACCAGAAGAAAAATGTTTGTTCCTGGTGCGGATGAATCCCTCGATCATTTTTACTAGTGAATCTAGATAAGAAATTTCTCTAGCCCATCGATGAATATTTTTGAAATGATCTAGAGGTTGTCTAAATAGAAGAACAGACAATCAGATAAACCAAGTCAAATACACCGATTTCTTTTCACAAATTATTCCTAAAGATAATATAATTCGAAGTTCACAAATTAATGGTATGCTCCTAATGAAATATTTTTTTCTGTTTCTTTTTGTAAACAGCATCAAAATATTGGCAGACTCATTAATATTAAATATTTCTATTTATAATACGTACAAAAAATTCGTCTCAGCAGCCTCAACTGCAAAGGAATCTTTCACAAGATCGCCCGCCATGTGTCACTTAGTGTTTGTTGTGTATATACATACATAAGTAACATTTTAACATGTGTTTGTATAGAAGACTTACATATAAAATAATAAATTAATATAAATATATATGATGTGTTGCAAAAAATAAATAATTAATAAAGGAATCAATTCTTCTTTATGTTATCCAGATATTTTTTTTTGTTAAAATAGGGTATTAAGTACTATGTGTTGCGGCGTAGTGTTTTAAACCTGGAAGATAGGCAACCCAAATAGTGGTTCATTGATCAAGAGTTGCGCAGTTGTTTTCTACAGCTGCGCATGCGTGCTGCGTTCTCTAAAGCAACTCTTGAGGAATGAGACGAATTATCTTGTTCATTTGGGTTGACAACTTCCCAGCAACTAAACATCAATTTAAATTTTGAATTATTATTTCATTATTTTTCAAAAAAAAAAAAAAAATTCTCAATAATCATAATTCTATAGACCTTTTTGACTTCTCCAAGTCTCTTGAATTCTCAAGAGTCAGGTCTAATTTCAATAAAAATTAAAATTTGGAATTTTTTTTTTTAGATTATTCTAAAATTAGGAGTTGGTGAACCATCTCCTAAATCTTACTCAAAAGTATCTTTTAAACCATTTCAAATGATTCATAGGCTCTAGTTTAATATAAAATAATATAATCATAAAAATTTCCTTTCAGAATCAATTTATACAAATTTTAAATTTAAATTTTCGGTAGAATCTCATCTATAATTTTTAGAAAAATTTGGAACCTTAGAAAATTCATAAATACACTATGCTTTTAGGACTCCTAAATTTGACTCGATTCGCATAAAACAATCAGGCTACTCAATTTGTGATTGTATACTCATATTTCGCCTACGTCATTAGCTGCATAAAATCATCAGCAAAGTAGAATTACATAAAAATTCAACAATTTATTAACTACTTATTATATAGGACTTTTTTTTTAATTCTATTGCCGGTGTGAATTCTTAATAAATAAAGTTAAAAAAAAATTAAAAACTGCCAATGAGAAAAGAAAGACTTTTAATATAGGTACTACAGTATATGGCGTTATCAAAAATTTCCTAAATTCATAATTAAATAAAATTACATTATTGTATTTCTCACTGCTACTATAAAAGAAGAATTAAGTGTTACTATCAGATCTAATAGAGAGAGCACTGGAAGGGGTCAAATAGGCAAACGAAAAGATTTAATTTATAAAATACGTATTTTGAGCTGATCTCTTCCAAGATCGAAATTTCAGCTTTTAAAAATTAAACTCTAAGCCATTATATTTTCAAAAAATAATTTTTTAACCATTAAAATCAAATTTCTTTGGAAAAAATTGTATGCTTTTTTAAGCGGTAGATTCAAAAATGTGAGAGCTACAATAATACATAAATTTGTCTCTCACTCATCCCAAGTCAAGAGCTTAGCTCTGACGCTTATCACAGCACGGGGCAAGGCTATTTAAAAACATTTTCAAATTATTATCTTCTAAATATTAGGCCTAATTATGAATATAAAAATATATTTGTTTGGTGGGATAGTTCCTAATGAATAGAGAGAAATAAAATGAGCTAATTTTATTGATGAATTTTAAGAAATTGTTAATAACACCTTGTGATATAAAATTTGTTTTATTCGTACTGGATAACAAAAAGTTCAATTGATTCCTTCGTACCCCATTCCCTTTTAATAGATGATACTACTCTCTTTAATAGATGCTTTGTGATGTCAACTTGTGTGTGACACAAAATGTGACGTATTTAGATATTGTATATGGTGACCAATGAATTAATTTTGATATAGGTATTTATATCAAGATATATATATATAGAGGGTTTATATAACATATATATTATATATAAAAATATTATTTTTAAAGAAATAAAAAATATTAAGAACACCAATCAAATTTTGTATGAATGCTTTGCAGTTAAAGCATCATCCGGGTTATTATTATTATTATAATTATTATTATTGTAAATACAATAACAACAACAACAAAACAGGTTGAGGAAAAATTTGTGCTGCCAGAATGCTTAGTTAGGAATTTTTAGAGTAAAAAAATAAAAGATCATCTCCCTCCATTTTAGAGACGATCAATCTACCCCTAACCCCCCTTGTATACTTTCTCCTTATGAATGAATGAATGTTGCTGATGACGTTTTAGGTGGAATGTTTCTTGTATGTAGAAACAATGTTGTGACTCATTTTGTATTTATTTGAGAAAAAAAGACGTTTCAAACTATTTCAGGAATTAAAAACAAAATACCCAAACGAATAAAATTATTCCGGATATGATATTTATAGGATAAATAAAGATTTATTTTAAAAATGGCGAATAACAATTAAAAACATTTTTTTTTTCCTCTAGCTAAAAACAATTTAAACTAGCTTCTGATTGTTAAAATATAAATATTTTTTATTGAAATTTATTTCATTTATTAGAGAAATAATACAACAATTAAATTTATTGATAAAAACATAACCTGTAAAAAACAATAATAATAATAAATTTATTAAAAAATCTTTATTTTCTTTAGCTATATAATATTTAATTAAAAAAGCGAATAAAAATAATATAAAAAAAAAAGGTAAAAAGAACTAATTCTAAACTGATTAAAATAAATGGAAATAATCTAGAATATTTATATTTAATTAAATAAAAAATTTGCGATTCGCTCGGGAAACAGGGTAGAAAAAATTTAACATTAAAAAAGAAAAAATAAAAACTTAATAAATTCTTCTTTTAAAAACGGGAAAAAACATCAACAGAAATAATAGGTCTGTTCGATTAGGCGACCGAGGACGTCCCGCACATGCGCAGTAAAGAAAAGCAATACACTGCGCATGCGCAGTACACCCTTGATAGCCTGATCTAACCTAAAATATTATTTAGACTAAAAAAATTTCAAAATTTAATTAGAAATAAGAAAGGAAATATTTTTCTATTTATAAAAATTTTTAAAATAATTTAATAATTAAAATATTCTTTAATGATACTTTATTAAAATAAAATATTTGTTAATATTTCGGCAAAATAAAATATCCGGTATGAGTAAGAGGTATAAACGTTTGAGAATGCGCCCACACCCCTCCCCTCTCTTTATTCTTTCTATAGCCTCCCCCTCTATCTCGCTGGTACTATAAAGAACATCATTTAGGAAATTAAATAAATTGAAAAAGGAATCAATTCTCAAAAATTTGAAATCACATTAAAATTAATGTTTTGAGCAAAAATAAAACCGAAACGTCTTTATTTCTAATCAAAATTCAAAAAAAAAAAGGAACTGGAATTTCCTCTAATTAATCTGATTATGACTATCATAGTATTATTAAAATTAAAAAGTTCCACTCCTATGCGGCACCCCTCAATTTTTTCAAATATTTGAAGATAAAGGAAGGCTCAAAAAATCATCTAGAATATTTTTTTTTTTTTGATTTTGCCTTCATTTTTTTAATTAATAATTACTAATGAAAGTTAAAAATTAAAAAAACACTTGGTTATAAGTTTCAATGATTTATTAAATTATTAACTATTGAATATTCGATAGTTTAATTTGTGAAATCATGTGAGTTATAATCTCCTCCCATCTGTATTGGTATTAAAGATAATAATTGAAGAAATTTTCATGTTTGAACTTCAAAAAATCCTATTTTTTTTCAATAAGGTCTTTTTTCGGCATCTGAGGCCATTTAGACTCCGTATTTATTTCAATTGATTGGTGTCCAATTCAATTGAAATAAATTTCCCGTCTGGGACGGTATGCCGAACTCTTGACCTTTGGCACCAGAAGCTAAAGCTCTACCTCTGATCCATGGTCAAGTGCTAATTAACTAATTAGAGGAAATTTTTCTATTTATTTAATTTAATAAAAATTTGAGGCCATCAAATAAAAGTTTCACTTTAAAAAAACAAATTCCTTTGGAATAATTAAAAAAAATAATTTTGAATATATACGTCGAGCCCTAAATCAAAATCCAAGTCAATTGTCCTCTCTTATTAATATTAATGACAATCATTCAACGCAGAAATCATCATCATCATTTCCCCCATCACATCAACGCCCACAATGAGTTCTTATTTAACGAAACATTCCACCTAAAAGTATTTATGTACCCTTAGAGAAATAACAGAAAAAAAAAATATATAAAATATTTTAGATAAATGTAATAATTTGTATTGATTTGTATTTGTATATTATGTAATTGTAATGCGTTAATGCATTATGAAATGCCGCACTGAAAATACGATCTACGAAAAAATAAAAAACAATAAATAAATAAATAAATAAACAGCTCGGATCTTTCAATTGAATGATTGATCGAAAATACCTCCGACGGGCTTAAAATAGCTACGGCCGGCGCTCATTTACGAGGCGCTCCTAGCTTTTTTGTATTATACACTCAGACATACAAAAATACAAACTAGCCAATGTATTATAAATAAATAAATAAATATAATAGATAGATAAATAGAAAATTGTTATTTTTAAAGAAAATAAAAGATGATATAAGGAATAAATCACAAAAATATATTATTGTTATTAACTAAAAAATAATATTTATTATTAAGTTTAATAAAGAGTTTATTTAGATTGAATATGAAAAGTCCTATCCAGGCGTACCATCTATTGCAATAGTATTGGGACTAGGGCCCGGTAGTTAGGCAGCCCAAATGGCAGCTTGTCTGAATGTATCTTTTTAATATAAATTTCAAGATATATCGAAATCAAAATTATCTCAATGCTTTAAGGTGCGCGTCTCGGGGTGCTAATTTTGGGAGATTCCAGCGGCCACAATTTTGAAGCTCAATTTTTTTTAAAATTAAAGCTATTTAAAATATCTACAACTTATAGAAGCCCTTTTTTTGATTTTCGAAAAAATAAAATTTTTTTTTAGATTAATCGCATTAAATAAAAGATATTTTTAAAAAATCCGCTCTATATCTTCTAGATAATTAAATTAGTAATCATTGTGTTAAAAAATAATTTTCTACCGTTAATTAATTAGCTGGAATCTTTCAAATGAAATGGAATAAATCCCTTGTATTCCTATGGGAAAACTAACGCCATCTCTTGCCGCCTAGAGTAACTCGGTTCTGAATCGTCTTCTAACGGTTTTTCGAGAGGCGCACCTTAATCAGAATAAGTGCCATTTGGGCTGCCTAGCTACCGGGCTTTAGTCTCAATACTATTGCAATAGATGGTACAGTGAACGCCATAATTAAGTCCCCACCTGATAGCTTTAGCCTTAAGTACCTATAGGTGTATAGTGAAATAATTTTAATGACCGAAAAGGCAAAACGTAAAATCTGGTATTTTACCTTTTCAAATTTAAAATTATTTCACCATTTACCATATAGGCTTACTTATGGCTAAAGCTATCCGAAGGGGACTTAATTGTGGTGTTCACTGTACATTGGTCCAGAGTAGTTTGGAATCATACTTTGACGGTTGAGATTCAGAGCAAGGCAGAGTCAGACACCGCTCTTGTCACAAAAAATACGTGCTTATTATTATTGTTTTTAAATGAAAAAGAAAAATTTTAAAAAGAGAAACATATTCACAAAATAAATAAAAATAGAGATTTGCTAATTATTAACAAAATTTACACTGTACAATAATTTTTTTTAGAAATACCCAATTGAAAGTAGCATCTCCAATGTGAGAAAAATGTTTATTATTATTAAAAAAAAAAAATTTAGGGGGCTTGGAGCATTAAGTATGAGGTTACTACTAATTTTCTAATAATAAAATAAAGAAGTGTTTTCTTCTAAAGTAATTTAATAATAATCTTGTTATAAAAAATTTAATACGCCTTGTAGATAGGCAACTAATGCTGCGATTTGTTGTTTTAGATATAAGGGGCAAAGAAATAACACTGACGAAGCGGAAGAGAAAATTTTTATCGATCATCCTGTATTTTTTTATATTTATTTAAGTCATAAAAAGGATCTTGTGATGTTCTGCTTTCTCATTGGGACATTTAAGAGCAAGAAAAAAAAACAACAGAAAACTCATGACGTCACAAAACCGCTTCATTTCAAATTAATTATATAAATGAAAATTTTATTATATCTCCCCCCCCCCCTGCTCAAAAAAATAAATGGTGTAAAATATTTTTTATTTTTCATATAACAAGTAATTCTTAAAAATGACTTTAAAGAAAAATGTGTTATATTGTTAAAAACTTTAAAAGATATAACAAATATTATTTAATCATCGTGTTATGTATGCTATATAGTTTTAAATTGTTAAAATAATGAAATTTGTTAATAGAAATTAAATCTATACTTATATGGGAATAATAAATAATAGAATTCTATTAAAATATAAATATAACCTGACGACTTATAAATTTCTTCACTTTAAAAAATCATCAAAAGTTAATACATTTTTGATTCATTGCTCCAGAGTGAACGCTTATTGTTAACGAGTAGACGTTCGCTCTGGAACAATTAACCGAAAAACTTTATACAAATTCCTTGTATCATCTTTAATATATTTTTTAGGATAGAGAAAAATTTTATAATAATGATAATTTTATAATTTACTGCTGAATGTTTTTCCTACCCCAAAAAAAAATCAAATGTATAACGCTTTTATTGTATTGTGCATATATATGATCGATGTTTTGTATTTTTGTTTTTTATAATTATTATATATGGTATTTAAAATTTTGTTAATGCAGTAATAGTTCGGTTAAGGGATCTATAATAATATTTCAAGCAATATGAGGGTAGGCCTATTATTTATTAACCCCGAGAGAACTGCTGCCTAAAGGAGAGAGAAGTTCACTTAGTGGACACGCGAGGCGCCACTTATCAAGAGCGCCTGCCCATGAGGGAAAATCTTTCCAAAAAAGAGATGTGTTTTGTCTATTTAATTAGGATGCGAATATATAAGAAGGGGCAATTTTAGTTATTTATTTACCATGCTCAAACTCCCAACAGGGTTGTCCAATTATATTGAGAGTACAAAAGTTCAGAAAAGAAACAAAGAAAAAAATAAGAAGATATGTGTTTATTTTACTTATTTGATAAAAAATTTAAAAAAATAAATAAAATTGGAAACATAATATAATTAAAGCCCGAATTTTTATGCAGTAAATACCCCTAAATATGCCATATAATATGCAGTAAATATTTTAAACGAAACTTTTTGTAAAAATATTAAAGTATGCAGCGAAATAAGCAATATATACTGTATATGACAAAAATTTCAAGTAAATGGCTTCAAATTAAAGGTAAATCATGATTCCCATTGATGCAGAAGTTGTATTTTTGGAAGGAAATAATGTAAAAACAAAATTTGGTCTCGTAATAAAAACTAAATTTAATAATAATAAAAAAAAAGACAGTATTATAATAAGTACAGTAAAATTTGTTAATTTATTTAATAAAATAAAGACATTATAAAAAACGCAATTTTTCTCAAAAACTAATTTTAAATTTCCAGGAGTAGTGGCTGAACCTACAACCTCGAGCTTAGAGGGGCTCTTGACAACTTCTGACAGACTGTTGGTGCAAACATTCCTCAGATAGTATGACTTCTGGTTCAAAAGACACTCTAAATAAAACTTGCCGAAATATGTTAAAAATATGCAAAAAGTTTTAAATATGCAACTTTATGCACTATTCACAAAATATGCAATATAAAATGTGAACCGTAGTGCCAAGGGGGCATGATTCGGATGGAAAATTGGCTTTCCGGGACGTACGTTTTAGCTAATATAAAATGCATAGGAATCCGGGCTTTAGTTATGATATAGACAGGACCCTCGCCCTCAAGAGGGTCCGGTGGCCTGGTGCAATGCACGTCTATGCCCCTGAAAGGCTGGAGATCCTGGGTTCGATTCCCGGCGACCATGGGATGTTTGGCCTCGCCAATAAATAACACTCTCAGCTTTGTTAGATATATATGACTTAGCTAAGTCTGAAAATAATTGAGATGTTTTGAATACTAATAACTAATTCAATTATATAAATCTCGAAAATAAAATTTAACTTTAATTTTTTTTTTTTAATTTTAAAACAAAAATATAAGACCATCATAATTTAATGCATGGGTTCTTTTCAAATTTTTGCGTAAAAAAAAAAGTTACCATGTAATTTTTATATTTAATTTCTAGCAAGTATATTCTAGCAAATATTTTATTGGGCCTAAGTTTTGGCCTAGTTATAAATAACCTTGCCTGCCAATCTCTTGTAATATAATACTCAACAGCCCCAGCAACAATAAATGTTTTGTGTGAAACCGAAATATCCCAGTTAATATTTTGTATTTCCCTAAAAAAAAAGAATTGCGAAAAATGTTAATTTTTTTAAATAAAAATCTCATTGAATTTTTTTTTCACGGATATTATTAATATATTGAACAAAGGAAGGTTCGTTAATTCGATCTATTACTGCATCCCCCACGCATAATAATTTCTTTCCCACTTTTTCTCTCCTAATGAAAATGACATGAATTTGATGTGATATAGTTGTTAACCGTTACCGTTATGGCTTAACCGTAAATGAGTTCTTAATTAAGATATAAATCGCGTGTAGATTGCAATAAATAATAATTTAATCTCCTAGTTAAGTGAGTCTTACGCCTTTTGTTTAGATTCGATGTATAACAAGCGATAGTATAGCTTCATTTAATTGAGTTCAAAAAATAGAAAAAACAAAAAAAAAAAAACAAAAAACAATCAATAGGTAAAGATGTTTTGTGGATTAAAAAAAAAGAATGTTTATTGTAAAACAACGTAATAATAAAGATGTAAATCTGCTTTGGTTTATTTATTTTTCCTATATTTCTATGACCACAATGCTGTGAAGATCCAAGAAGGGAAAAGAAGGTAATTTAATTCCGGATTAAACCCCAACCCAGTGGCGTATCGAGGGGGGGGGGGCGGTCCGCCCCAGGCCCCGAGCCGGCATAGGCCCCCAAATATTTATAAAAAAAAAAAATTTAATGAAAATTTCTCTTTGAGAGGCCCCGGGGCCCTCAGGGCTCAAGTAAAAACGGACAAATTTAGATAAAAAAAAAAATTTTAATGAAAATTTCTCTTTGGGAGGCTCTAACCCCTTGGGGTTCAGGGATATACGGTATTTTAAAAATATTTTTGTGTATGGAGGAGAGGGATATTTAAAGATGAGCACCCCCCCCAAAAAAAAAAATTCAATATAAGGCCCCCTCTTCTAGTGCCGCCCCAGGCCCCCAACTGCCTCGGTACGCCTCTGCCTCAACCCCGAGGTGAAGATCATATCTCCTATAGCATTAAAAATAACTTTTTTTTTCATATATTTTTAGGCCATAAAAAATAACTTAATTTCAATTTACTTAAATACAAGGGTTTATTGTTTTAAGTATTGAAAACTTTTCACTATTTCCTTTTTAATTGGAAGAATTTATCATATAATAAATTATTATATAAAAGTTAATATTTTTTTAAGTTCAAAGGGTGGGAGGGGGGGGGAGAGCCTGGACCTTTCTAAAAATAATTTATAAATGATTTAATTAATATTTTACAATAATACTTTAAATCTATTTAGAGAGGGGAGGAGAAGACAAATATAGGCCTACCACCCCTGAGATTCAAATTTTTATTGTTTTATTTTCTTAATTTAATTATGCGGGGGGATGTTGTAACTACGAATTTAATCAAAAAGACATCTCAAATACCATACCTCACCCGCCATCTATTGACAAAGCATAGAAGCATTTGAATTCAACAAGTTTGAATAAAATAAGAGAGGGAGAGACTCTTAGAAAAAGGGGGTTTTAAGGTGGTGGTGGGGAGAACGCTAACTCTCTCCTCTCTGCACACACACTATTGCACAGAGAGAGCTCCTGTACTTTTCAATAGGACTCATTTGGAGTTGAAAGTTTTCAACTGGCGAGGATCCATTGGGGCGGGGCATCTCATCTCCCCTCCACAGCTCTATATTTACTCCCCTTATTCGAAAGCAATCCAGGGGAAAGATTCTTTTGGCGATAGGAGTAACTACTTTATAAAATAAAACACCGGAATAATTAAAAATACCAGTATAAACATAGAAAAATATTTTTATATTTTGTCAACCATTTCTCTTATCTTCCATATGAAGATCAAGGGTAAAGAGTACTTCAAACAAATTTAAGAGGAAAATGAGAATATGTAGTACTTTTTGTTAAATTAAAAGACTTGATTATAAGCTTGAATGCCGAGAGTGTCCAAGTATTTATACCAGTAAACAAATTTAAATCACCAAGTGTTTTTCTAATTATTTAATTTTTTTTTAAGGTCTTTTTCGGCCCTTTAGACCCCATCCCTATTTATTTCAAATGATTTGTAGTCAAATCAAATGAAAGAAATTTTTCTCGCTTGGGACGGGAAGCGAACCCGGGATTCCGGCGCGAGAAGCTAGTGTCTTCTCTCTGAGCCAAGGGTCACGGGCTTATTTAAATCTATATTATTATTTATCAAGCATCAGCTCTAAATCTCATTGCCGGTTGGTTTCTTGTCAATTTCTTAAATAAATTTCCGAATTTTGATGATCAATTAAAACAAATCTTTATACATTATTTAGTCACAAAATAAATTTATCAATATTACATATCGCAAATTGAGATAATGGAATAAAATTGACAATTGACCAGCCGGCATTGTATTTCAGATATTATCTTCTCGTCTCCTCTCAGTTTATTAATATTAATGTCACAAATAATAATTTGATAAGAGCAATAAAATTCTAAATGAGCTTTTAGGGGGTAATAATAAAAAAATAAAAGCAATAAGATATGATTTGGGAAGAAACAAAACAGCGAACGTATTTAGGACCCGCCTTTTGATAAATTCGTGGAAATATTATTATTTTAACTAAACATGGTCAATTTATTATAAAAGATTCAAGCCCATTTCCTTCTTTTGTGTTAAGTTTAATAGATTCTAAAACATTCTGAGAATTTCAAAAGGCACAAGAGCCAATGTCAAGGGCAAAGAGTAAATTTAATAAAGCACCGTACGCTGGCGCCACCCTGGCGGGATTCTGATGAACTAATTAACCTTTATTCTAAATTCTATTTACACGTAAAATAGACTTGTATTTTTATAATAAACGGCCCAGATGAATAAATAATATTAATTTTACTCACTATTTAATAAGAAGAGATGATATGAAGGGGTTGTCTTGATGCACAAACACACACACAACACTAGCACAATGTTAACACTTCACTTTCTCAAAAAGAACTAATTGAGATGTCGACCAGACTGAAATACCGCTTGATGAGTGACGTAACAATTTCCTCGGCTTCTGATTGGTCAAAGCCTGTCTTGTTGTTAGCGGACGAAACCCGCCATGGATCAAGGGATCCCGCCAATATTATTCATTAATAATTATTTTTTATTATAATAAAAATTTATAACTATTAAAAGAAAAAAATAAAATAAATTTTCAATTCAAAAAAAAAATAATTCATTTTTTGATGGAATATAAAAAAACTTTTTATTTGATATGGCAATTTGAATATACGTAAATGATTATTTATCTTGACAAACTCTCATTTCAATAACCTGTTTCTAAACAGTCGAGACCGGTTCGGAGAATGACGTCACCCATAGTTTCTCAGAAGAAAAGAAAAAGAAAACAAATATATTTTTAGATTCCACAAATAATTTAATAAAGCAATAAAATAATTTTTAGTAGGCTTGAAAAATAAAATATGAGATCTTTACATAATGGAATTATTCTCTACTATCAAAGACTTTTGAATAAATTTCGATTTTATAAATTTTTACTTTCTCTTACCTGTATATGTATATATAGAGACAAAGTATTAGATTCATATCAAAAATTCGATATCGAGATTTTGGCAACAAAATATAAATATTTTCCCATGTTTATAAATTTTACATCTTTAATTTTAATATATCTGTGGGGCCGGCGGGCCTGGCAACGGAAAAGCGCAAGTCACCACAATCGTTGCGGTTAAGTGATGCCAAGCTCGGGATTGGTGATCCCGGGCAATCAGCGGGTGGAACGTCCCCCGGTAGACATCGATACTATGTATTTTCAATAAATAAATAAATTTGTCACCCCCTAAATGGCCTCTGGAGCCGAAAAGGGTTAAAAAAATATATATATCTGTGGAAACTAAAAATATCTCGACATGGAAAATTCTGGTGTGGCAAGCACAGAACCCAACTCCCCACAGCTGAATACCACTAATAGTTCAACCATCGTTGGTAAAAACCAATTACATACGGTAAGTCGCCTTGTCTCTCGGCGCCGATCGAATCAGGAAAAAATCTGGTGTAGCACAGAACACAACTTTCTCTTAACCTTCAGTAAGAAAAAGTTAAGTTCTGTGCTTGTCACACCAAATTTTTGTGTCGACATATATTTATTTTCCGACAGTACGGTACATTTTAATTCAAGATGTGTGTAAGCAATGCCAAGCGCGGCGAATGCTCGGGATTGGTGACCCCGAGCAATCAGCGAGTTGAACGTCCCCCCTGTGGCCAGCGGTACTATGTATTTTTAAAAATATATTAATAAATATACACCCCTAAATGGCCTCTGTAGCCGAAAAGGGTTAAAAAAAAAATTCAAGATGTAAAATGTATAAATAGAAAAATTTTATATTCTGTTTCCATGGCAATCATTTCTCCTGACTTCCCTATGAAGTTCAAAAGATTTCAATACAAAAAGTGTATCGATTTGACGTGGAATGACTCATATCATTTTTCATTAATTTTTATGCAGATTAATAATTTATAAACACAATTTCAATTGCATTCGTAGTTTTAAAATTATTCAATAGGCAAACGTCTGATTGTTTATGCCTTGATGTAATTAAACCAAAATCTCTATCTAACATATGATACATGTCATTAATTCTTGAATTCCCCCTGATTCCAGAGAACTAAAGCCCTTTTAATTATATGATCTAATTTGGGAGTTATTGGCGATCAAAGTTAAGTCTATTTTCGACCTTAATGACATCAACACTCAATTTTCTATATTATCGAAAAAGCTTATTTATCATTTGTCTGATTAAAACCAAATTTTTACCAGAGATGTATAATTAAAAAATGAGTTTTTTTCTAAAATTTCATTGAGATTGGTAAAGAAATAAATAAAATATTGACTATTTTATAAATTGAGTTTTAGATTTCGGGATCCCGGTTGGGTAAAGAGAGCGTACTATGAACCGTCTGTAGGCTTGCAACTGAGATCCCAAATTCTAAAACTCAATTTACAAAATAGTCAATATTTTATTTATTTCTTTACCAATCTCAATGAAACTTTAGAAAAAAACTCATTTTATAATTATAAATCTCTGGTAAAAAATTGGTTTTAATCAGCCAATGCTAAATATATAAATTCGATAATATAGAATTGAGTGTTGATGTCATTAAGGTCGAAAATAGACTTCTTTTTTTTAAACACTCACACTTTTATCTCATTCACACTCACACTCACACACACATTCACACAGCCTTTTCGGCATCTCAGGCCATTTAACTTTATACGATCTCCGTTATTGATAAATATACATATATGGGGTCCAGGCATTCTTATTTAAGCCTTTTGGTGTCCAATTGGCTTAAATAAAATCATCGGGCTGCCTGGGGTCCGAACCCGCGACGTTTGGTAAATGAGGTTAGCACGCTAACCTCTACGCCATGCCCCGAGGGCGAAAATAGACTTAACTTTGATCGCCAATAACTCCCAAATTGGACTATATAATTAAAAGGGCTTTAGTTCTCTGGATTCAGGAGGAATTCAAGAATTAATAACATATATCATATGTTAGATAGAGTTTTTGGTTTAATTACATCAAGGCATAAACAATCTGACGTTTGCCTATTGAATTATTTGAAAACTATGCATGCAATTGAAATTGTGTTTATAAATTATTAATCTGCATAAAAATTAATGAAAAATGATATATCATATGTGGAATATTAACATTTTTTTAATACTTCTTTTATCTCATGTTTCTTCCGGGTATAAAATTGAAAATTTATCATATAAATTAAGAGAATATCTTATCTCATCTCAGGATGATTAGTGCTGCGACCCTGTGGAGACTTTTAGAATTATAAGTATAATTTATACAGTTTCCACAAGAGTGCAGCACAAATCAGATATTTTATTCAATTATAAAGATTTTCTTTCATACCCGGAGAGCAAAACAGAGGGGAGGTATTTTTTTTTGACGGGCCCCGGGGCTACTTACTAATACTCCCTCCTACCCCCCGAAAAAAGTTTTTTCTAGGTATGTAAAAGGCTTTTGTGGCCTTCATACCAACAATTTGCTACGAAGTTTTTGAGACAACTGCCTGGGGTCCGAACCCGCGACGTTCGGTATAGAAGATAGACACGCTACCAACTACTCTAAGCCCGTGGACCTCTCTCTTGTTAAGGGAGAGAGAAATAAATAATTGTATAAAACGTACGAGTATATATTTTATTTTATGGCCCTATTAATTATTCGTTTTTTAATATCCCTTTGATCTCATTCTATTTCAAAATACTTTCTTTCTATATATATTTCATATATAGGGAAAGAGAAAGTAAAAATCTGGTTTGACTGGTAGCCACACAGCACACAACTTTTTCTTACCTTAGGAAATCGAAAGTTTTCTGTGCTTGTCACACCAGATTTTTTGTGTCAAGATATATTTAGTTTTCGCCGATATATTAGAATTCAAGATACAAAATTTATAAACATGTAAATACTCATATACCAAACGTCGCGGGTTCGGACCCCAGGCAGTCCGATGATTTTATTTAAGCCATCTGGATACCAGATGGTTAACTTACATGGGCGTAACTAGGGGGAGCTGGGTGGGGCCTGTTCCCCCCCCCCCCCCAGAAAGCTGCTTGCCCCAAGAAAAATTGAGAAAATATGGGGCTTTCCAAGTCCACCGGAGGATAGCAAAATGAAAGCAAAATGAGAACAGCATCAAAAAAATAATTGATTTTTGAATTTTAAGAGAAAGTAAAAATTAATATGTCAAAATAAATTTGGAAAATCGATTTTTAATCATTTTCAGAACGTTTTAAGACTAAAATTTGATTGTTTTTGCTTGAATATTTTATATACTAAGTTATTCAATCAATATCAAGGCCTAAATTTAATTAAAAAACAATAAATTAGGATAATTAGAAAATGAAGGCGGCAGTTAAAATCTGAAGATGTAAAAGGCAATAAATAAACCCCCATTTTATGTGGTCGTAGTTAAATAAAAAATTGTCTATAGCTTTATAATTGATTGAAAAGACCAGTTTTGCATTTTTCCACGAATCCAACGACAAATAAGAGAGATATAGCGACTTTTTGAAACGCGATTGTGCGCGAGAAAAAAAGCCTAGACGAGAGTGAAGCGAGGCTCCCTGGCTGCACTCTGGGCGCCGATCGAATTAGAAAAAAAAATTGATGCTCTCCCATCATTTGAAATAATTGCCAAATTGATTGATTTCTTGATATTTTTATGCTTTTATAACATTTTATTCGAAACTTTATTTAACTATTAGAATAAAAGACTGCATATTTATTTATAAAGGATTCAATCCTTTGAGAGAAAAAATAAAATTTCAAAATATTTTTTCTTCAATCAAAGAGATGCCTATTTCTCATAAATATATTAAATAATAAAATTCATCCCTTTAGACCTTTAGTTCAGTCCTTGTTAAACTTTTTGAGTCGCGGCCCCGTTAGAACCCAAAAAAATATCTCACGGTACCCTTACTTATATATTTTTACATTCTCTTACCTCTTTTTTTTTTTTTTTTTAAACATTCACACTTTTTTCTCATTCACACTCACACTCACACACACATTCACACAGTCTTTTTCGGCAACTTAGGCCATATAAGACTTTTACGATAACCGTTGTAATTAATATATCAATTTGGGGTTCAGGCATTTCTATTTAAGCCATCTGGTATCCAAATGGCTTAAATAAAATCATCGGACTGCCTGTGTCCGAACCCGCGACGTTTGGTATAGGAGGTAGGCTTCTCTTACCTCTATATATGTTAATATATTGAGAGAGAAAGTATTTGTATCATGCCAAAAATTCGATGTCGTCTGTCTGGGTTCAATTTAAAGCATGAAGGAATTGAGCCACGAGCAGTGGCGTCATTTCAACTTTTTCTTGGGGGGGGGGGCAAATTTTTTCTTGGGGGGGGCAAACATTTTTTTTCTTAAAATTTACTTACAAATGGGTACTCAAATTTAGCCAAAACATATTTAATTTAATTAATTGTTTTGTACAGTTTGTATACTCGTAGATGTATTTTGGAGCATTTTATTTAAAATAATATAAAATTTTATAAAAATCAGAGCCTTTGGTGGGGGGCAAATGCCCCCCTGCCCCCCCCCCCCAAATGACGCCACTGGCCACGAGATTGACATTTTATATTTAAGTTAGTCACCCCCCTGGAGAGTGAAAATAAGCTTTTAATCAAAATCGGCAAAAAAGTACTAGAACTTTATTGATGTAGTTTTTCATTTTTTTTTTCGATTTTCTCAAAATTCGGTACAACGATTTTTTTAAATTCATAAATCAATTATTTTTTAGATGCTCTTTAAAATGTATATTCTCATTTTGCCGTTGAAATCTTCTGAAGACCACTTTACTCTTATATTTCCTAGAGAAGATAGGAGAAATGGTTGCCATGGTAACAAAATATAAATATTTTCCCATACTTATAAATTTTGCATCTTGATTCAAATTGTAGGTAATTTAATTTAATTTTTATGTATTTATTTTGTAAACGTTTTGGCGCGTGGCTAAACGGGTGAAATAAACAAAAAAAAAATTGTAGGTAGCCAATTCAAATGAAATAAATTTTTCTTGCTTGAGACGGGAAGCGAACCCATGCACGAGAAGCTACGAGTCACGGACTTCTCTAGAAGATTCTTTATTGTTTGCAAAAAACCGCATTCAAATCGACTTAGTGGTTTTCAAGATATATCAATTTCAACTTTAAGTTAACGAGATTACTCTGGTTAAGCATAAATAAAAAAAAATAAAAAAACTTTGGTAACCCATCTCATGAATCCAACCAGAATAATAAAAAAAATTATTTTTTTTAATAAAAAGATTTATTAATTATTAATAATTTATTTAAAAAAGAATATTATAAAAGCATTATTTTAAAAACAAGTTGAGAAAGGCGCGGCTTCGCCGCGCCCATCTCAACTTGGCCCTGGCGGGCGGCGTCTCGATACGTGATCAGTAGTTTTTCTCTTAATTTTAAAGCCCATATTATTTTTGCCTAAATGAAAATACAATGAATCAAGTTTAAAATTTGAGTATTCGCCCTGCCCGGCCTCTGGGTTTTGAAGGCCATGAGAAAATTACGGGCAAGAAGCAAGCCTAAATTTCCCTTTAATAAACTGATTCGAGCCAACGGGCATGCAAATGAAATCAGGCGGACAGGGACCTATTAAAAAAAATCAAGAATTTTAAAATAAAAATTTCGGGGGTGGGGCAATTACACAAAAAGTCTATAAACTTTCAAACCCCTTGATAGATATTCATTGAAGAATTTTAAATCAAAAAAAGCATGTTAAGATTTGAAGAAACAGAAGAATTAAATTTTTCGGAGGGAGGAGGGGCAATTATACAAAAAATCTTTCAACTTTTAAATCCCTTGATAGATATTCATTCAAGAATTTTAAATCCAAAAAAGCATGTTAATATTTGAAATTGAAGAATTTTAAATCCAAAAAAGCATGTTAAGATTTGAAGAAACAGAAGAATTAAATTTTTCGGAGGGAGGGGGGGCAATTATACAAAAAATCTTTCAACTTTTAAATCCCTTGATAGATATTCATTCAAGAATTTTAAATCCAAAAAAGCATGTTAATATTTGAAATTGAAGAATTTTAAATCCAAAAAAGCATGTTAAGATTTGAAGAAACAGAAGAATTAAATTTTTCGGAGGGAGGGGGGGGCAATTATACAAAAAATATTTAAACTTTTAAATCCCTTGATAGATATTCATTCAAGAATTTTAAATCCAAAAAAGCATGTTAATATTTGAAGAAACAGAAGAATTAAAAATTTCGGGGGGGGGGGGGGGGCAATTACACAAAAAATATTAAAACTTTTAAATCCCTTGATATCCTTGGAACACGTAATAAAAGAATGCCCCATATACAGAGGTCCCAGGATGAGATGGCTTAGGAGGGTAATGGAAGAAACGGTGGGGAACATATTATCTCCAAGTACCGAAGAAGAATACAAAAATTTATATTTTTACTGTGCGGAGGTTGCGAGGCTGAGAGCTTTGGTTATCTGAACTTTTGGTGAGGTTGGTTGAGTCTGTCCTGGAAAATGACACTTTGTTACTGAGTTAATATTTAATTTAATCTTGTTAAAAAATGTAAAAAAAATGAAATCAAATTAATGTAAAATATTGTATACTCAACCCTTGCAAGGACAAATCGTCCAAGCAATATTTAAATAAATAAATAAAAATAATAAATAAATAAATCCCTTGATAGATATTCATTCAAGAATTTTAAATCCAAAAAAGCATGTTTTTATTTGAAGAAATAGAAGAATTAAAAATTTCGGGAGGGGGGGGGGGGCAATTACACAAAAAATCTTTCAACTTTTAAATCCCTTGATAGATATTCATTCAAGAATTTTAAATCCAAAAAAGCATGTTTTTATTTGAAGAAATAGAAGAATTAAAAATTTCGGGGGGTGGGGGGCAATTACACAAAAAATATTAAAACTTTTAAATCCCTTGATAGATATTCATTCAAGAATTTTAAATCCAAAAAAGCATGTTTTTATTTGAAGAAATAGAAGAATTAAAAATTTCGGGAGGGGGGGGGGCAATTACACAAAAAATCTTTCAACTTTTAAATCCCTTGATAGATATTCATTCAAGAATTTTAAATCCAAAAAAGCATGTTTTTATTTGAAGAAATAGAAGAATTAAAAATTTCGGGAGGGGGGGGGCAATTACACAAAAAATCTTTCAACTTGATAGATATTCATTCAAGAATTTTAAATCCAAAAAAGCATGTTAATATTTGAAAAAACAGAAGAATTAAAAATTTCGGGGGGGGGGGGGGCAATTACACAAAAAATATTTAAACTTTTAAATCCCTTGATAGATATTCATTGAAGAATTTTAAATCCAAAAAAGCATGTTAATATTTGAAGAAATAGAAGAATTAAAAATTTCGGGGGGTGGGGGGCAATTACACAAAAAATCTTTCAACTTTTATATCCCTTGATAGATATTCATTCAAGAATTTTAAATCCAAAAAAGCATGTTAAGATTTGAAGAAACAGAAGAATTAAAAATTTCGGGGGGTGGGGGGCAATTACACAAAAAATATTAAAACTTTTAAATCCCTTGATAGATATTCACTCAAGAATTTTAAATCCAAAAAAGCATGTTTTTATTTGAAGAAATAGAAGAATTAAAAATTTCGGGAGGGGGGGGGGCAATTACACAAAAAATTCAAGAATTTTAAATCCAAAAAAGCATGTTAATATTTGAAAAAACAGAAGAATTAAAAATTTCGGGGGGGGGGGGCAATTACACAAAAAATATTTAAACTTTTAAATCCCTTGATAGATATTCATTGAAGAATTTTAAATACAAAAAAGCATGTTAATATTTGAAGAAATAGAAGAATTAAAAATTTCGGGGGGTGGGGGGCAATTACACAAAAAATATTAAAACTTTTAAATCCCTTGATAGATATTCATTCAAGAATTTTAAATCCAAAAAAGCATGTTTTTATTTGAAGAAATAGAAGAATTAAAAATTTCGGGAGGGGGGGGGGGGGGCAATTACACAAAAAATCTTTCAACTTTTAAATCCCTTGATAGATATTCATTCAAGAATTTTAAATCCAAAAAAGCATGTTAATATTTGAAATTGAAGAATTTTAAATCCAAAAAAGCATGTTAAGATTTGAAGAAACAGAAGAATTAAATTTTTCGGAGGGAGGGGGGGGGCAATTATACAAAAAATATTTAAACTTTTAAATCCCTTGATAGATATTCATTCAAGAATTTTAAATCCAAAAAAGCATGTTAAGATTTGAAGAAACAGAAGAATTAAAAATTTCGGGGGGGGGGGGGGGCAATTACACAAAAAATCTTTCAACTTTTATATCCCTTGATAGATATTCATTCAAGAATTTTAAATCCAAAAAAGCATGTTAAGATTTGAAGAAACAGAAGAATTAAAAATTTCGGGGGGTGGGGGGCAATTACACAAAAAATATTAAAACTTTTAAATCCCTTGATAGATATTCATTGAAGAATTTTAAATTCAAAAAAGCATGTTAATATTTGATGAAATTGAAGAATTAAAAATTTCGGGGGGGGGGGGCAATTACACAAAAAATATTTAAACTTTTAAATCCCTTGATAGATATTCATTGAAGAATTTTAAATCCAAAAAAGCATGTTAATATTTGAAGAAACAGAAGAATTAAAATTTTCGGGGGGGGGGGGGGTGCAATTACACAAAAAATCTTCCAACTTTTAAATCCCTTGATAGATATTCATTCAAGAATTTTAAATCCAAAAAAGCATGTTTATATTTGAAGATATAGAAGAATTAAAAAATTTGGGGGGGGGGGGGGGCAATTACACAAAAAATCTTTAAACTTTTAAATCCCTTGATAGATATTCATTGAAGAATTTTAAATCCAAAAAAGCATGTTAATATTTGAAGAAATTGAAGAATTAAAAATTTCGGGGGGGGGGGGCAATTACACAAAAAATCTTTCAACTTTTAAATCCCTTGATAGATATTCATTCAAGAATTTTAAATCCAAAAAAGCATGTTAATATTTGAAGAAACAGAAGAATTAAAAATTTCGGGGGGTGGGGGGCAATTATCACAAAAAATCTTTCAACTTTTAAATCCCTTGATAGATATTCATTCAAGAATTTTAAATCCAAAAAGCATGTTAATATTTGAAGAAACAGAAGAATTAAAATTTCGGGGGGGGGGGGGGGGGGGCAATTACCACAAAAAAAAATATTTAAACTTTTAAATCCCTTGATAGATATTCATTCAAGAATTTTAAATCCAAAAAGCATGTTAATATTTTGAAGAAATAGAAGAATTAAAAATTTGGGGTGGGGGGCAATTACA
>JAKCPI010016264.1:0-46009 GCA_023213315.1 Euborellia annulipes
TAAATATCTAGTCATGGCTTGGGTCCAATGGGGGGGGTTTGAACCCCCAAATCCCCCCCCGTGGCTACGCCTATGTCTCCGACAATAGGGTACATTATAATTCAAGAGGTAAAATTTATAAACATGGAAAAATATTTATATTTTGTTACCACTGCAACTTCTCCTATCTTTTCTATGAAGTACAAGAGTAAAGTGGTCTTGATAAGATTTCAATGACAAAATGAGAATATACATTTGAAAGAAGCATCTAAAAATAATTGATTTTTGAATTCGAATCAAAATCGTTGGAGCGAATTTTGAGAAAATCGGAAAAAAATCTGAAAAAGTACATCAGTAAAGTACTAGTACTTTTTGACCGATTTTGATTAAAAGCTTATTTTCACGTTCTAGGAGGGTGTCTAACTTAAATATAAAATTTCAACCTCCTAGCTCAATTCCTTCAAGCTTTAAATTGGATACACACACAGACAGACCATTTTGCGGAAACTACTTTTTTGGATTCAGGGGACCTCAAAACGTGTATATCCATCAAAATCTCGACATCTAATTTTTGACATGAATCCAAAAGAGAAAGTAAAAATTGTATACAATTTTCGGTGCTCATCCTGTTTTAAGATCATTTAAAGTTTTTAAAGATAAACAAAAAATTTTTTAATGATTTCATAATTATTGAGATTTTTTTTTTTAAAGCACTCTTGAATTTATTGTTTAAAAATTTCCCTGAGGGAGTGTTGCTTGTAGTAATTAGTTATATTCGGTATATATAGCATAAACTGACCAGAAACTCGTTCCCTTTGATGAACCAATTATTGTTTTATTACTAATTACTCAGTTTAATGTTTATATTTCAAATTAAACTTGTAATAGCTTAATGATAGCTACGATATAAATACAAAACTTTTAACGTTTTTTTTTTTTTTTGCTACCTTTATGTTAATCGTTTAGGTGAGAGTTAATAAGAAAAACTAGGTGCGGGTTTAGCTGGAGAGAAGATGTTTATCAACAATTATTATTATACAAGCAAAGCCGCGCCATAATCAACTTGGCCCTGGCGGGCGGCGTCTCGTACGCGTTTAGTATTTAAAAATTTTGAATTTGCCTCTCCGACTCCGCCCTCTCTGAATTTCGCCAATCAGCGCTATCCCTGAGGCATCCCTGAGGCCTGATTGGTGGGTTCACACATCGGACACCGGTTTAAGGGCTTTATATATAAGTAATGATTATATGCTAGCGTCTATTTAGTCGCCGAGTGAAATCACGATCTTAACGCCATCTCTTAACAATAATCGTCAAACAGCTTTGTATTTCCTTATTTTTGATAGGTCTAGCAAATAAATACAGGCTTGTTATGAAAACATACTTGAGTCATGGGCTTTAGGTCTTCTTTTAATAAAGAACATTAAATTGAAATCTTCCTCTATCATTTCATTTCATGCCCTATGAACAAATTTCATCGGGAAATTATTAATTTAGATGTAATTGCATTATAGTTATATAAAATTTATTCAGGTAGGCATTCTTTTGAAATATATGTACATATATTCAGATCAAAGGAAAGTCTATTATATGCTAGCTTTCAAAGAGAAATGTAATGTGAAATTGAATTTCACTCATGTGTGAAAATCATTATTTTTACACGATTACCAGGAGGCGAAAAAAAAGTTTTCTTTTATGTGGTGCAAATGTAAACGGAAGTGAAAGACGAAATCTTAGGGTGAGTGATCACAGTTTCTATTTCTATGGATAAGAAGAGGGATGATGATGATCGCTCTCGCATCTTGATACAAAGTCAGCATCCCACTTTCTTCTTCTTCTTCTTCTTCGATCAAACACAAATTGACGCGTAGTCCGGAAAAAGTTTTATTGAGATGGAATTTATCTCTCTCTTTTCACTCTTACTCTCACTTTAGTTTTTTTTTTTTTTTAGTTATTTTCATCTGTATTTGACAGACGGAAGTGAAATTTAGTTCTAAAATTATTATTTGAAAAAATTCTATTAGGCATAAAGTGCTTTGGTAGGCCTATCCCATAGTTTCTCAACCTTATTTTGCTCACCGTCCCTTTTGCAGTGGCGGAACCAGAGGTGTTTCTCGGGGGAGGGGGAGGAGTGTAATCTGGAGTGACTGGTCGCACAGCACACATTTTTTTCTTAATTTCGGTAATTTAAAGGAGCATTCTGTACTTGTTTGCCAGAATATAAATACAAATCAAATTTTTAAGTATTAATTTTTAAAATTTTACATTAAAAATACATTTTTTTTTTCGAAAAAAAGTATTTTTTTAAATCTCAGGGGGGTAATTACCCCCTTTACCCCCCCCCCCTTGTATCCGCCCTTGCCCTTTTGAGAATGTTTTTTTCTAGAGCCCCCCCCCCCACACATCTTAATTTTACTTACCACAGAAAGCACCTCGGATCCTGATAAGGATTTCAAAATAAATAAATATCCGTAAAAATTCAAAAAACAAAAAATAAAAAATACAAATCAGGAATAATGCTACCTAAGGCTCAGAGGTAGAGCATTAGAGACTGGTGCCAGAGGTCGAGGGTTCGCCTCCCGTTCCAGAGGAATTGGATAACAATCAATTGGAATAATTAGGGACGGGGTCTAAATGGCCTCAGATGCCGAAAAAGACCGTAATCAAAATTTAAAGAAAAAAAATCAGAAAAATGAAAGTTTTTTTTTACCCTGAAAATGAAATAGGGCAAGAATTAGGAACCGACCGAATATTCGGTTACGGTAACGATTTCGGTTTCGGTCAAAAAGTAGCCGAAACTTGAGTCTGAAAAGATGGGATGAGACTCGCACGCAAAAAAAAAAGGTCAAATGATTTGTACTTGAGGAAAAAATTTCCCTGCAGGGTGGAAAGCTTTGGTTCCACAAAAAGGGAAATGTCCCGCAGGGCGGAAAAAATTTGGTGTCTCTAAAAAAAAAAAGGTAAAATGATTTTACGGGCGGGGAAAAAATGAAAAAAATTTTAAGAAGACCGAAAAACTTTGGTTCCGCAAATGTCTCTAAAAAAAAGGGTAAAATGATTTTAAGGACGGGAAAAAATTTCCCAGAAGGGAGGAAAACTTTGGTTCCGCAAAAAGGGAAAATGTTCCGCGGGGCAGAAAAAATTTAGTTTTTTTAAAAAAAATTTTCCGCAAAAAAATCTTTGAGTTAAGCCCCCCTCCCCCTCTCGAAAAACTTCTATATACGCCCCTGATAGAAAATACAAGTTTCGGTTTCGGTTACGGTTTCGGATGAAAATCTTGTTTCGGTCGGGCCCTAGCAAGAATATAGCAGGAAATGCCAATGTTTGACCAAGAAGGTTTCGAAAAATTTTTTTAGACATCATCATTGAATGGGGAATATGTTTGGCACTCGCCAATCGTTATAAAACTATTTCATTTCAAATTCCTTATTTACAATTAAATATATTGTAGTCTATTAAATAGCCTGAAATAAGAGAAATAATCAGAGACGCATGCGAATTTTTTTTTTTTAATTCAACATTATTTTAGATAAAAGCAAATCTCTCGAAAGTTTCCAAACTTTCTCATTTCATCATTTTCTTTTTTAATAATCAAATTTTTAAATTTCATTTTAGAATTATATTCTTTAATTAATTTTGTGTGAAAATTGAAATGCCTTAAAGAAATTAAATGAGAAAGAGAAAGAGAGAAAGAAAATAGAGATAAATCCATTAATCAAATAAAAAGCGATTATATGGGATTCCATTTCATTTTTCATAAATTCTAAAAAATTTAAATTAAAATGTCTTAAAAAAAGAGACTTTCTCCCTCTAAAAAGGATCAACTTTGAAACGGAAGTTAAAAAAAAGAGAGTCGGGTGGGGGAATTATTATCTTTTTATATAAGTTTTTTTTTTTATGATTTAAGAAGATTTAGATTTAATATTTCCACCGTATCTTCTTTCTCACTTGAACACCTTTTAAAAAAGTATTTTTTTTTTTTATAAAACGGTAAATTTTATTCTTTGATTCAATTGAAATATTTTAATCGACAAATATAGAACAAAAATGGAATTATCTTTTTTTTTTAAGTTTTATCACTAAATCCGGGGGGGGAACCAGACTATGCTTAAATCATGTTTACTTTAATTATTATTTTACTTTATTAAAGTATCATAATATGAAGAACTCACTCAAGTAGAAGTCAATTGGATTAATTCACTGTGTAGAGCAGGGATCGGCAAACTTTAGAGGCTAAGAGCCCGTGTGGCGATATGACCCCAAATGTAGAGAACACTCTGAAAAAGAGAAAAATCATTAAAAATCAATAAATATTTGTAAAACAAATAATTTAAAAATGTTAATTTGAAATAGGATAATTTATTTGAGTTTTGATTTTAAAAAATTATTAAAAAGTCAGGATCCGAAGAAACTTTGCAGCCAGGAGATTAAATAAAAAAAATATTTTATTTAATTTTTATTCGCCGACGTTTTGGTCGCCAATCACGACCTTCATCGGTGCAAATATTGTTAACTAAACAAGATCTTAGGTATTTTAATGTCTATTGTAATCATATACAATTTCCTTTTAATTTGATATGTACAAAAATTTTCATTTATTCTTTTTTCGGGATCTCTGTTTCAATGAGTCCATTGAGTTCAATGAATCAGAGACCCCTAGTAAGCAAGTAAATGAAAATTTTTGTACATATCAAATTAAAAGGAAATTGTATATGATTACAATAGACATTAAACCTAAGTTCATGGTTAGTTAAAAATAATTACCCTGATGAAGGTTGTGGTTGGGGACCGAAACGTCGGCGAAAAAATATAATAAAAATTTTTTTTATTTAATCTCCTGGCTGCAAAGTCCCTTCGGATCCTGATTATATCTCTACAGTCATAAAACATTATTAAGAAGTTTTTAATAAACTTCGTTGATTTTCATCTTTCAGAAAACTTTTCTAACCAAAAGAATTTAAAATCAATTTTTAACTTTCCCTCCAAAAAATAAATTATTTTTTAAACTTATTTATTGTCATATAAATCGAATATCTCATACTCACAGAAATGTTTTACCCCAAAAAAACGCCTCCCCAGTGACAGAGGTTAAAGATATTGACGAACATTAATATTGATAATTTTAAAAGCCAAGGAATGTGGGTTCGGTTCTCAGGAAGACGGAATAAATATTTATTTATTTGGATACTAAATGGTGTAAATAAATATGCTTGAATCATATGTGTCGTAAATTAAAATATTAAGTATAATTTAAAGTCAGATGTCAAAAAAAACTTAAAAAAAGCAGACAAATCAAATTAAAGCGTTAAAGGGGGGTCTGGCAACGGAGAAAAGCCACAATCGTTGCGGTTAAGTCGGATTGATGACCCTGAGCAATCAGCGTGTGGAACGTCCCCCAAGCCATCGATATTATGTAGCGAATTATTTATATAAATAAATTTAACTCCAAAATAGCCAAAAAGTGTTTTAAAATAAACATTAGCATAATTTTTTAATGAAGATCGTTCTTTTTATAGATCACAAACAGAAATGAAAATTTTTTAATAAAATTTTATTGAAAAAAAACTACAAAAATTTAATCCTATTTTTTGACATTTTCAGTCAACTTTTTGGCCAAGAGATGTGGGTTCGTCTAATAAAAATAAAAGTTACTTTCAATAGTAGCCACGTGTGGGTTCCTGACAGAAGGAATAAAGAATAAATTTTTTTGTTGAATGACGTTTTTATTATTTATTTATTTTTTTGCTTCGTTTTTATAAACCAATTTATTTCAACATGTCCCACCGGTCCCTTGAGGGAAAAATTCATGTTTGAGGATATAAATTATATTTATTTTATAAATATTCCTAGCTACTACTCTACCAAGAAGCCAAATTGGCATTTTGTATGCGGCAGCAGCCAATTCCTCCTTCGTCTTCGTTCGGATCAATAGGAAGGATCCCCGTTCAGTTTCTTTCTTTCTTCCTTCTTTTTTATAAGCAGGGATTTTATTTATTCGATATCCTTTATATCAGAAAGAGAAGAAAAAAGAGATAGGTTTTTTATTTAATGTTCTGGTGACCAAATTGCTTCAAAATAATAAACTCTTGCACTGGTAATAGAAGAAATAGAAAAAAAAAGATTTTGCTTGTATTCAAACTACTGTATAATCAGATATCCCATTAATTGAAAATATTTGGTAGAAGTTCCAGCAAACTAGAGGGAGGGGAGGTGGAGGGGGGTTAAGACTACCTCAAGAAGTGCAAAATATAGATAATCTGGCTGGTTTTTTCATTTGTTTAAAATATTAATAACCATTAAACCAGAAACCCAGAATTCTGCTTAATTTACAAAGTTCTTTGAAAAAATCTGGTGTTGCTGGTCACACAGCACACAATTTTTTCTAAACTTTGGTAAGACAAAGTTGTGTCCTGTGCTTGTCAGATTTTTTTGTGTCGAGATATATTTAGTTTCCGCCGATATATTAGAATTTAAGATGTAAAATTTATAAACATTGGAAGATATTTATATTTTATTTCCAACGCAACTATTTCCCCTCTTCCCTATGAAGTACAAGAGAAAAGTGTGGTTCAAAAGATTTCAAGAACAAAATGAGAATATACATTTTAAAGAGAATCTAAAAAAAAAATTCATTTATGAATTTTAATCAAAATCGTTGGAGCGAATTTTGAGAAAATCAAAAAACTGAAAAAGTGCATCAGTAAAGTACTAGTACTCTTTGGCCGATATTGTTCAAAAGCTTCGTGTCACGTCCCATGGAGGTGCCTAACTTAAATATAAAATTTCAACTTCCTAGCTCTTTTCGTTCTTGAGATATTTTGTTCACAGACACACAGACAGACAATGTCGCGAAAACCACTTTTTTGGATTCAGGAGACCTCAAAAAAATCTCGACATCGATTTTTTGACATGAATCCAATACTTTCTCTCTCTCTTTATATACATATATAGGCAAGAGAAAGTCATTGCCAATCAGGAATCATGAAGCTTTCATACTGATTGGCTATTTCAATGACGAACATGCCACTCATTTCAAATGTCTAATATTTTAATGATGATTTTTTTTAAATTATCCCTGTCAGTTATGAAATTTGTGGTACTGAATTATTTTTTATTTATTTAATAAATAACACTTTTTTCTCATTCACACTCATATCACATCACATACACACAGTATTTTCGAGAACTTAGGCCATATAAGACTTTTTAGGTTATTAAATAATATATCTATTAGGGGTCCAGGCATTCTTATTTAAGCCATTTTGTATCTAAATGGCTTAAATAAAATCATCGGACTGCCTGGGGTCCGAACCCGCGACTTTTGGTATACGAGGTTAGCACGCTAACCTCTACGCCATGCCCCGAAGGCGAGTTCGTAGTTGAGAAACTAAAAGTTTTTTTTTTTCCTTTTCTTTATTTTGAGTTTTTTTTTCTATGCTGAGTTTTTTGTAAAATTTTTCCTCAAAACAGAAAGCAAATTTATAGGAAGTACAGTTGACTCCACAAATACCTGATATGTTCCAGAGTAGAGGAATTTTATTAAGAAGAAGGTTAGGTTAGGTTAGGTTGAAGTGGCCGTTCCCAGAGAGGGAACACACTTAGGCCAATTAGGCCCTTTGTGATACCACGGTGGGGCTATTCCCCTACCTACCCTAAGAGGAGACTTCGGCAGGATGTTTGAATTATTTGCCGCAAGCTGGATTCGAACCCGAGTTGTGTTGAGACTTCGGACTCCGTAATCCTCAGCTTAGCAGGCTTAGCCATAGCCTCCTCTTATTAAGAAGAAGGGCCCGAAATAGTTTTAGTGACGCTTTCGGGGTCGGGATTTATTATATAATATATTTTAGAATTAGCATTAATAAAGAACTTTTGTATTGGTTAATATCATAATATTAATTATGTTGGGGAGGGGGGAGAGAACTCTGAAAAAGCCAAAAAAAATCCTTTAAAAATGTAAAAAAAAAAAATTTTTTTATTAAAAAGCTTAATATCGTCGTATTGAATATCAAGTTAACGAGGTGCGGATCCCACGTGGCTCCAAATTATAATCTAAATGCTCATCTCACAATTATCTAATATAAATTGATCCTTTTAAAAAGTTAAAAACTCTCATCCTTATTTAGTTAGTAAGCTACTCTATTACGATTTTTTTTTTTTGAATGAATTTATTCTTGAAGTAAAAATTTTAAACTTATTTCTTTATTAGCTTTCCTTCTTCTCTCTATTCAAATTCAATTTTAAGCAGGTAATAGCAAATGAAATTCCATTAAATAATTATAGAAATTTAATATCCCACTTAACATGAACTTTCTTCTTCTTTGTCCGCCCTTCATGAATTTCAAGGGCCATTTTGTGAGTAGAAAACTTGGCACTTGTTTTATACTACATAAATAAATTTCACTAACTTAAAATGAAGACGCCCTATATGTATTTAATATAATATTACCTTCACTCAATATTTAATTCATTTGTTTGCTGCAGAAACTGCAAATTTTTACTTTCTCTAGGCCAACGGTTCCCAATCTTTTTTGATGTGCCGCCCACGTTTTCCGTAAAAAAAAAACGCTGAGGCCCAGTGTATACTGGCTATAAATGTGTGCGTGTATGTGTAACTAAAATGGGTTGGTACAAAATTACTTTAAAAAAAAATGATTTTTTTTGCATTTACTTATAGTCAGGGAGCCCAGACCCATTTTTACAAGCTAAATTTCCTCTGAGACGCCCAACTTTTTCTCTTACAACAATTCTTGATTGTGGGAGCTAACAGGAGTAGCAGGGATATAATTTTTAAATTTGACGATTCTCAAAAATTTATTATTTATTTATTATTTATGAACATTTTTGAAATGGAAGACTCTTTGATCAAACACCTAGTATATAATTTTAATAATTTTCGAGACCTATTCATTTGAATAAGATATTGATATTCATGAATACCTCAATTCGGATTTGACTAAACACTAAACTACATACATATTTTTTAAATATAATTTTATATAATCGAAGTGAAAAATACGATTGACAAATAAATATGAAATGAAAAAGAAATAGCAGTATGAACAGATTTATGCTGAGGAACTTTGATAGATGAAACAATTTAATATATCCCTATTCGTTCTATTATTTGAGGTAATTTTAAGCAATAAAAGATTATAAATAATAAATTTCTAGTTTTATTGTAATTTGAAATTAATTTAGTCCCTTGTGGACGAAAACAATGGGAATGCTAAAGTTTGAAAATTCTCAAAGTTCAAAGTCGATGGAAAAATATGACCTCTATGCTTTCCACATTAAAATAATTTATTTTGCAAATATTTCGAAATCAATCTTCAGTGCATACATCCGGGGTCCGAAAGATTTAAAATGTTTAAGGAAGTTCTTTCGGTTTTTTTCAGGCGAAACAGCCGCCAAAGGGGGGGGATTCAATTGTTTTTGGCTGATTTTCGGGGTGGCGATATTACGCAAGGCAGAGTGTGAAAAGGGCGCGAGCAGGGCGAGGCAAACGGCGCGCAGGGGAAATAAAGGGCCCCCACCCCCCTACCGCCTACCAGCCAACAATTAACACAAATAAATAAAAATAATAATAAAACAAACAATTAAAAAAATAATCAAATCATCAAAAACAAAACAAATAATATTGAAAATAAAAAGAAAGAAGAAACAAGAAAAAGAAGAAAGAAAAAAATACAATAATAAAAAAAACAAACATTAAAAACACAAAAAATCAACACAAGGATGCAGTTGCTCCTACACCAGTTCTGACATCCTGATGTCGACACGGCTACCAGGAGCGCCCGCGAGCCAAACACAACCTAGGAAAACATGACCGAACTCAACAAATCATCATACATCTCTATACAGATAAGCACTCACTCGATTTTCTTGCCAAATAATAATTATTTAAAAAGAATTTAAATAACTAAAAACTTTTAAAGAAATAATAATTAAATTTAACTTATCAAATAATAATAATTTAAAACGGACCTAGCAATAATAATTTAAAAAATTTATATAAAATAATTTCAAAGACATTTCGGTCAGAAAAAGGGAATTCTTCAGGCCAAGTGTTCAATAAAAATAAATTATAATACACGGTTTGAGGAATTCCATAAATTCGATTAACTTCATTTTTTTATTTTTTAAATATTCAAAATTTAAACGAGGTCATTGAGATTACTTTATCTAAACAAGAGAAACAATTTATAATAATATTAATGAATTTTAAATAAATAAGATTAATAATAAAAAGACACACATTATTTTTATAAACAATTTGAAAGTTAATCTCGAATCGTTAATTTTTTCATAAATAAATTGATCATTATAATTAAAATTTAAACTTTTATTTACGTAATCAAAACAGAGTGAACAACTTTATATTTCAGATAATAATCAATAATTAATACCATTACACAGGCAACAGGGATTAGGGCGATCTGAAGGCAACAATATTACCCTAATTCTATTCAGAGAGTAAAAATATTTGAATAACTTTTTCTAAAATTAATTTTTAAATAAAATCAAATCATTTTTAAATAGGAAAAGTCTGATGATCAATATGTTAAATTATAAAATTTTAATATGAGAAGCCATTCTAGATTTAGAGGATGTTTTTGATGTGCAAGCCGTAGTGGGAAAAACTATACAGTAAAGTACTAGTACTTTTTGGCCGATTTTATTCAAAAGCTTCGTGTCACGTCCCATGGGAGGAGGGGGGAGGGGGGGGACTTAAATATAAAATGTCAACCTCATAGCTCTTTTCGTTCTTGAGATATTTTGTTCACAGACATACACACACACATCCACACACACACACACACACCCCGACAGACAGACCATTTTACGTTTTACGTGACCCGTTTTTTTTTGGACTCAGGGGACCTCAAAACATAAATTCCCATCAAAATTCCGACAAAAAATCTGGTGTGACAAGCCCAGAAAACAACTTTCAATTAGAAAAGTTAAGAGAAAATTGTGCGACTAGTCCCACCAGATTTGTTATTTTAATTTTTTGTTATTATTTAAGGTTTATTTTTTGGCATATGGGGCAATTTAGACCCCGTCCCTATTTATTTCAATTGATAGGAAGCCAATTGTCTGGTTAATTAATAAAACGAATTAAAATTAAAATTTAGATTTATCGTGGATAGCTAGCTAGGAAGATTCCCATCTCCTAAAAAAGTATATTTTTTTTGTTATTCCGACAACAATTAATTATAGTTCTTTCTTTGGGCGGACTTCTCTGTTTTGGGCGTGACTAACCATAACAAATGTTACCAACAAAGTAAAAAAAAAATTATTAATCTATTTCTGATCTCAAATCATTTAGCGACATTCTCATTAAAACTTCTTTTTTTTCGTTCGTTCATAAAAAATTTTTAATTGAAATATTTTCTCCTTTTCATTCATTCTTTTTTTTTGGGTCAACGGGAAATGGGAAGACTTGTTTTTTTTATTGACAGTTTTGATGATAGAACGAGACAGACGTTCATGTTTTAGAAATGAATTATATGTCTTATCAAATAGACGACTGACTTGGTCATATTTCTTATTCTTTTCTGCAACTCTATTTATTTGTCTTCTTTAGGGAGGACCAAACAGAGAAATAAAAAAAAAAAATTTTATTTGATTTAATCTAACGTCAAGTTTATAATATAGAAGTCTCTCCAACCATTTTGATTTTATTCGAATTGATTAATTTTTATTTTCATTCTTGTTTTAAAATTAACATTTGAAAAGAGAAAAGTTGTCTGTTAAAGTTTAAAAACTTTATATAGTTTTCTTTAAATTTAAGAAATTTGTAGACTTTGCTAAATGTTAAGGTATATGAATAGTTAGTTATTCATTTGAATACCATATGGTATAAATGTGTCTGGTACCCTACATATAATGGATTTAAATAAAGAGTATCGTTAAAGTCTATCCGCTGAAAAAAAGCTTATATAAGAATAACGAAAAATGTTACTTAAGGGGGTTCAGGGGCGACGTCTAAACGTACTTTAAAAAAAAACTAGACTATTATAAGGAATTTTTCAATGCGGTTTTTTTTTAATGAATTAAATTCATAAGAGTTTATTGGGACATCGAGCTATAATTTTTTTAATGACTTATTAAAAAATTATCGTAATTCATTTTTTTTGTTATCAAGCAAATACAAAAAAATAATCAGTCCCAATAATCTTTAATTTTTTTTTTTAATTTAAAAATGAATTTATTTTTCTTATTAATCACATATTAATTAAGAAATTTTTAAAATAAGCTTAGATGATTTATTTAAAAACCAACTGTCAAATTAGTTCAGCATTCTTGCAATAGATGGCAGGCTAGTCTAACAGACGATGTAGTATTAGCCTATATCTGTCTGGCCTATATTTATATATTTTTATCCTTTTATAAAAGATACATAATATATAATAACATGTATAAAGTATTTATTGATAAAAGATCAATGAAAATCAACCAAATGCATTAAATATTATTAGCTACCATTCTGACATCTCTTGGCAAATTTTTGAATTACTTGATTTTTTGGGCATTCTTTTTATGACACACAACGCCCTCTTATCGGGAAAACATGCGTAACACCTTCGGTCCTATTCCCCCTAAAAGTAACCTTTATAATTTAAATGATGACATCTGGATGAAGCCCTCGTATTTTTTAGAGAAACTACAATCCCCTAATATCATCAATCTTTCTTGGTACATATATATTTAGTTGTAAATAAAATTTTGCTGCTTTAGACTCCTAAACTTTCAACCTAAGATTGATAAGGTGTATCAGTGGTATTGTCAGAAAGTTGACAAACTTTTTATTGTATTTTTTTCGTGAAATAATTTGGTCTATTCATAACATTTTTTTTTTTTATTGGTATGTTACAGAGCGTCTATTTGGAAAAGCGTGGCGAGAAGAATGGGTGGTCCTGTACGAGGACTCGACCCTGGCGTGGTACAAGGAAAAGGGCAGGGGCGAACCCGAAGGAAGTCTTGTGGTTAAAGAGGCGCCGGAGATGCTGGCTGTATCCGAGTGGACGGCGAGAATCCCGGGAAGACCCGACCTGCCACAAGGCTGCCACCTTGTACAACTTATGGCATTCGGCACAAGGCGCAGGGATAAGGTCCATTGGCTGCTCGCACAGTCTGAGCAAGAAGTCAAGTGAGCATCTTTTATAATTATAATTATTTTTATTAATCAAAAAATAGAAATAGAAATTAATTTTTACTTTCGCTTAACCTCTTTATATGTAGAAAAGAGCTAGGAGGTAGAAATTATTTATTTAAGTTAGGTACCCCTCTGTGACAAGAAAATAAGCTTTTGAACAAAATGGGCCAAAGAGTACTGGTACTTTTTACAGTTTTTTTTTTCGATTTTCTCAAAATCCGCTCCAACGATTTTGATTAAAATTTAAAAATCAATTATATTTTAGATGCTCTTTAAAATGTGTATTCTCATTTTGATCTTGAAATCTTTTGGTATGGTATCCAAATGGCTTAAATAAAATCATCGGACTGCCTGGGTCCGAACCCGCGACGTTTGGTATAGGAGGTAGGACGCTACCTACTATGCTAAACTCGGGGGCAAGATGTAAAATTTATAAGTATGGGAAAGAATTTTTATTTTGTTACCATGGCAACCATTTCTCTTATTTTTCCTATGGAGTACAAGAGTAAAGTGGTCTTCAGAAGATTTCAATGCCAAAATGAGAATATACATTTTAAAGAGCATCTAAAAAATAATTGATTTTTGAATTTTAATCAAAATCGTTGGAGCGGATTTTGAGAAAATCGAAAAAAACTGAAAAAATACAATACAAAAAGAACAATTATACTTTTAAGAAAAATTTTAATGTTTTCTTATATTTTTTTTCAGTGATTGGATGACTGCAATCAGCAATACAGTGAGTAACCAACACCAGAACTTTTTATCTTTTGAATTATTACAATTACATCAAAAAATTTGGAAATTAATAAAGTAAAATTTGTCTTATAAAATAAAATAAATATAAATGAAAATGGAATCAGAAATAATTTTCTAAATTGCCTCGTTTAAAATCAAGGTTGCTGGCATTATCATATAGATTGGAGTTTTGGCTTATACTGCACTGTATAAATAAATCCCCATTAATAAAAGATCTTTCCTTTCTGACAAGTGAAGAGACCTCTTGGAGACTCTATTAAATCTTAATAATAAATTTAGTATTAAGTGAGCTTTCAAAAAGGCTCATTATACAATAAACCTCAGTGACAAAAATGTATTCGTTAATTAAGTTGAATAAATAAGGACGAGGTGCAAACAATCTGGAGTGACTGAACCCACACGACATTCTTTTAGCTTCGATAATTTCAAGCCAAGGAAGGGGGAGGGGCTAAAAGATTTTGGGAAATGGGGAGGGGGTTCTTATAATTTTATTCAATGACATTCATTTAAAGAGGGAACAACGTTGGGGTACCGTCTTATTAACAGACAGAGTTCAAATTATACACATACTGAAGAACATATGAGGCCAGTTCGGCCTAACCCCGAAATTACTATACAAAGAAAAATGATGTTTAAAAAATCTTCAATATCGAATTCGATTTCTGATAACATGCAAACATTATTATTTCTTTTTTTTTTTGTTATATTTTAGGGAATTTTGATTATTTTAAGAAGCATTTAACTGATTAAAAAAAAAATTAAAATTTACTGAAAATTTGTGGGTTAGGCCACTATGGCATTACTATTAACTTTGCCCAAAAACTTGAGGAGGTCAAGTTTATGTAATCGTAAAAAAATCGAAATTGAACTGAAGCTGCCAAAATGAGTTTTGAGGTCCCCTGAATCCATTTAAGTACTTTTTGGAATTTTTGGAAATGTCTGTGTGTATGTCTGTTTTTTTCGTCAACGCAAACTCAAAAACTTTTTCTTCAATTGTTTTGAAATTTTGCACACATAATCTAGGGGGAGAGGCCAAGAATTGTAAAGCTTTTGGTAAACATCGGACTATTAAAGGGGGCTCTAGGCCAGAAGACCAATATTTTTTTCTTACATAATCTATAGTTTTTTTTATATATTCAGAAACTAGACTTCCTACTGAGTAAAATGATATATAATATGTATAACATCGGACCATTAGGGAGGTTCTAGAGGGGTGGGAGGGTGGAAATATTTTTTTCTTGAATAGTGGGTGGGCAAAGTTGTGCGCTCGGCTTAGTCAGACCCTTTATTGTTTAAAATAAATATAATTTTTATTCATAATTACACATTTTTGTTCACCATTTTATTCAAACATCTAATCTTTTATGTCATGTCTGTGGGTTAGGCCGGTTTGGCCTTTCGGATTTCTATTAAATTATAAATTCCAGAGTAGTACATGTGCTGAAATCTAGCGATAAAAACCAGAAGTTTGCTTAGGACACTACGGTAGCTTAAAATATAAGTTATGAGGATAGTACTAAAAAAGTGAAAAATGTGGTTAGGCCGATCTGGCGCTGATGGCCTCATATAGGTAGGTATAGGTAAGAGAAAATAAAAAAAAAAAAAATGGCCACAAAAAAACAGTAAAAAAATTCATGGAGAAAATTGGATGTGAGCTAAAGGAAAACCCTAACGTTAGGGAATGGCCACTGTAGCCAAAACCCTGCAATGAAATAAAAAAAAAAAAAAAAAAAAACCCTAACGTTTCAACATTTGCAGGGAATTGATTTAAGAATTTATACAATAAACGTTATTTGTATAATATATATATTTGGATCAGGGGCGTATATAGAAATTTTTTTCGGGGAGGGGCCCGACCTCAAAAATTTTTCTGCGGAAAATTTTTTTTTTAAGAAACCAAATTTTTTTTCACACGAAATTTTTTGCGGAACACTTTTTCTTTTGCGGAACCAAAGTTTTCCATCCTGCGGAAAAATTTGTTGCGCTGATGTCTGTATATCCCTATATATGTATATGTGTTTGGGAAATTTCGGGGGGCCCGGGCCCCCCCTTATATACGCCCCTGATTTGGATCCAGGCATTCTAATTTAAGTCATTTGGTATGAAAAAGGAATAATGATAAAATAACAAATTGGATATGTTCAAAAATAAGAAATGATAAATTTGAAATATTAATATTCTCTAATACTACGTATTTTATAAGCAGGATTTAGAAGAGATAATCTCGTCTCTGGGATCCGGGGTTCGTTTCCCGTCCTAAGCGAGAAAGCTTTATTTCATTTTAATTGTTTACCAATCATTTGAAATAAAAAGGAATTGGATTTTAAATTAACTTACAATAAAAATCTGGTGTGATGGCGACAGCACACAACTTTCTCTTACCTTCGGTAATCGAAAGTTGTGTTCTGTGCTTGTCACACCAGATTTTTTGTGTCGACATATATTTAGTTCCCGACAGTACGGAACATTTGAATTCAGATGTAAAATTTATAAGTATGGGAAAATATTTATATTTTGTTACCATGGCAACCATTTCTCATATCTTCCCTATGAAATACAAGAGTAAAGTGGTCTTCAGAAGATTTCAATCACAAAATGAGAATATACATTTTAAAGAGAATCTAAAAAATAATTGATTTTTGAATTTTAAAAAAATCGTTGGAGCAAATTTTGAGAAAATCGAAAAAAACTGAAAAAGTACATCAGTAAAGTACTAGTACTCTTTGGTCGATTTTGATTAAAAGCTTATTTTTCCGGTCCCGGGGGTGTTTAACTTAAATATAAAATTTCAACCTCTAGCTCAATTCCTTCATGCTTAAAATTGAACACACACCCACCCACCCACACACCCACACACACCACGTACAAGGTAAGAGAAAAAAAATGGATAAAAAGCAAAAAAAAACTATTTCTCTCAATAAAATTGCCTGCATCCTAGCTACGCCACTGTTAATTTATATTCTCAAAGAGACAAGTGATTTAGATTTCAAAAGGCAAAATCCAGCAATACAAACATCTCTTTAATAAAAAAGTAAAAATTAATAAAATTTTTACTTTCATGGACATATCACAATTTAATATAGGTATAATGTATTTTGAGATGAATAAAGAAAACGTTGATAAAAATTCCCTCTTCAAATTGATTTGCTCAATTTATACTGGCAGAGCCTTTTGGAAGTCTCTCTCTATTTTCAATTCAATAAAATTCAATCATCGCTTGGAAAGTCTTGAATAATCAAGCCTCCTCCAAAAGGCAAACATGCCTCCTTGGAACTCAGGACCAATTCCAATTCGGTCCTTCACCCAAAAAGGGACGATAACATATGAGTCAAGACCCCGTGTTTTTTTATTCAAATCCAAATAAAATAGAAGTGATTAATTTCCACGTGCCAATTTCTTTTTAATTTATTTTAATAAAGTGTATATGAATAAAGAAAAGGTCAAAGGTTCACATCCAGTCTGAGAAACTTATTTCAATTTAAGTGTATACTAATCAGTTGAAATAAATAGAAATGGCCTCAAATGCCGAAGAAAACCTTAAATAAATTTAAAATTAAAAAGCAAAAAATTAAATTTAAACTAACAAATGTACAAATGTAGACTCTACTTGAAACATTATGTAAAGTAATTGAATTTTCCCAAAAACAATTATAATTTCATATTAGTACCGAAAATAGTATTGATATTTAAAATTAAAAAAAAAAAAAAGTTTTGAGAACTGATGTCAGGGGCGAGGGCCCCCCTGAAATTTCCCAAACACATATACATATATAGGGATATACAGATATCAGCGCAACAAATTTTTCCGCAGGATGGAAAACTTTGGTTCCGCAAAGGAAAAAATGTTCCGCAAAAAATTTCGTGTGAAAAAAATTTAGTTTCTTAAAAAAAAATTTTTGAGTTCAGCCCCCCCCCCCCCCGAAAAACATTTCTATATACGCCCCTGACTGATGTGCTTACAAACAAATGCGCTCGGGCTTGGCGTTGGTAGAGGGTCTGCCTTGTATACCAAGGGTCGAGGGTTCGGATCCCAGGCAATCCGATTATCTTGAATAAATTTTATTTTTTTTTTATTTATTTTTATTTAGATATTATTCTTATAATGCATATTTCAAGTACATATTTCGGCCTTTTTACATGCATATTTTGTGGTTTTTTAGTGCATATCGAGCCCTAATTATATTTTTAATAAATCTTTAAAACTTGAAACCTAGTAGATTTAATTTTTGATTTTCATGAATGACGTTGAAAAGATATTTCTTAAATAAAATTTTATATGCTGTTCAGAGTATAGGCCTATACCTTTTCGATTTAGGGTTAATGAAAGTCAAGGGCTAACAGGGGAGGGAGGGAGGGCAGCTGAGTGGCTTCATATCATTACTATGTATAGGCCTAAAGCGCTAGCCACTGACTCCCACTTCCTGTGTGTATGGGTCTGTTCCTCTCTCTCTCTCTCTCTCTCTCGCTGATTGGCCAGAGTCACATGAAGTAGAGTCAGAGAGGGAAATTTAAAATATTAAAACTTTAAAACTGCAAAATTTCCAAAGAATAAATTTAATGCATTTTCTCGCCTTCGACGAGCAAGATGGTCCAGGGGCGTAGCCTCCCTTCGGCGGGCTTTGCCACTTGTTAATAATATAACCCCTCTTGTCTACACTCAAAAAAAAAAATATATATTTGAAGATTTCTATTTTTTTTAGAAGAAATTAAAAGCACTAGGTCATAAGTTTCAATGATTTATTAAATTATCATTAGGGCTCGGATTTCGCCCTATTTGCCTTTTAATTTATGGTTAAAATTGGCCAATATGATATGTATACGTTTCATGAAATTCTGAATAAATAAGAGGCATTTGTTAGTGCCTATAATGCCTATTTTGGCCCATTTTGGGTTTTAGTGCCTATTTCATCTATAAATGCCTTTTTTAGTGCCTATTTTAGGTTCAAATAGCCAATTTCAATTTTTTATGAGCTATACATAGCCTAAATTTAAAATTTTTTGAATTATCAAGAAAATATTTCAAGGAGGGGGGTAAAGGGGGTAGTTACCCCCCCCCGAGATTTGAAAAAAAATACTTTTTTCGAAAAAAAAAAAATTATTTTTAATGTAAAATTTTAAAAATTAGTACTTAAAAATTTGATTTCTATTTATATTCTGGCAAACAAGTACAGAATGCGCCTTTAAATTACCGAAATTAAGAAAAAATTGTGTGCTGTGCGACCAGTCACACCAGATTACAAAAATAAGACATCAATTTTTAAAATTTTTTTATATTATTTCTTAATTTCTGCCTTTTAAGTGCCTATTTTTACAATAAATGCCTTTTTAAGTGCCTATTTTAATAATTTTTAGTGCTTAGTTGCCTGCCTATTTTAAAGATTTTTAGTGCCTATAAATCCGAGCCTAATTATCATATAATAATATTATATTAAATCTATATAAATAAAAATGAACTTTTAAAAGCTTGATACATTAATTTGTGAAATCACTTATGAAGATAACACAAAAGTGTCAAAATATATACATATCAAGTATTAAAAGTTATTTTTTAATAAATCATTGAAACTTATGATTTAGTATTTTTAATTTCATCTATATAGCCTACATCATGTTTCAAATAGAGCCTAATGTTGACAGTAATATTTTTTTATTTATTTAATATTTTGATGAAATTTTTCCCTTTAAACGAAATTTAAGTTTCGAGCTTCAAAGGCCAGGATTGTTCACCCCCTCCCTTCTGAATCCCTCTGTCGGCGTTTCCATGGGGCAGGGTGGGGTGGGGTGGGGGTTATAGAGTTATCCTCCTCCCAACTGTATTAGTATTAAAGATAATAATTGAAGAAATTTTCATGTTTGAACTTCAAAGAACTCTATACTTGTCTAACAACCATATTAATAAAATTTTTAAATATTTCTGAGTATTTATAACAAAAATTTTCTTTAATTGAGACAATGATTGTAATATTTATTAAAAGCCAATAAAAAAATTCTCGTTATTATTTTTTTTCTTTGATAATATTTATATATCAGATTATTCATTCATATATATATTTTTTTTTATTCAATCTGTGAATTGAATTGTTAATTGAGTTTGTGTCGAGTAGAGTATTAGAGTATGAATGGAATAAATTGAAATGGATCTCTCTTTATTGATTTTGAGCTTATTTCATGAGGGATGTTTATTTATCACTTTTTGGAAAAGTATTATCAATATATAGATGGAAAATATTAAAATTTTGTATTCTTTGTTAATATTTTGATTTGATTATAGAATACTATTGGCATAACTGAAAGGGTAAACTACGAGCTTAAGTAAATCCATTATAAACAGGGCCGGATTTAGGATTTATGAGGCATTAAGCAATGTCACCTACTATTTGAAATTACACCAGATTTCTTAGAAAAGTTTAAACTGATTTTATTGTTAAATGAGTGTTCAGAGCAAAAGTGAACAAAGTCCACTTTTTGAGAAAGAATGAATCAAAATTAAAGCCTCTTAACATATTCAACATTCATTTATTTTACATCTCAGCAATCATTAAGAACTTAAATTATACTTGATCTAAGTAGACATTTTAAATTTTATATTCAGTATTATTAGATTTTAAATAAAATAAGCAAATGGGTGTTAAAAAGTAATGTAAAAACAATCAGCGTTAAAAATGGTATTCTCTAAACAAAGTTTAAACAGCGACGTTAACATGCTACTTCTATTTCAAAGCTATCAAAATCATAACCTTACTTTTTAAGTTAACGACGCCATTTTTATTTTAAACACGACGTTAAAATATTAAAGGCACCCCCTAGACATGGCATTAATTTTTAACACTATTTACTAATTGTTAACGTCTTTGGCTTTAAAGTTTTTGTTTACAGAATAGCTATTTGGGGCAATGAAGTGTTAAAATGAATTAAACTTAAATTATACTTGAACTAAGTACACATTTTAAATTTTATAATCAGATTTTTGTATTATTAGATTTTTTTCAGATTTTTTTTTTGCATTAAGGAACTGCTGCACTCTGGAGGATTAGTATTGAAATTCGGACGCCGAATAACAATCATAATTTACTAGAACTATCTAAAAAGGGAAAAATAAAAAAAGAAATTGTTTAATTTTGCTTTGAACGACTCATATGTTAATATATATATAGAGAAAGTATTCATGACAAAAATCTTCAATTCAAATGAACCATACTGTTAGAAACTAAATATATGTCGCTTTTTGAGGTTGTGGCTGTGATGTGATTATAATGGAGAATTGGAGATATCAGCCAAATTGGGATTATTTTGGTTAATAAAACTCCCAGAATAAGATATTTAGGCCTGAATTTATTTGACCATCTTCAGAAATCAGGAATTATACGTATAGTGCAAGTACACATATTTAAGCTATTTGGATAGCAAATGGCTAAAAAAAGAATGCCTGGGCCACCAATATTCACAAATAACGGATATCGTAAAAAGTCTTAAATGGCCTAAGTTCCCGAAAAGACTGTGTGTATGCGTGTGTGAATGTGAGTATGAATGGGAAAAAAGTGTGTGTTGAAAAAAAAAAAAGCCTCACTCCCAGGATTTGAACAGGGATCTTCTGTGTAGAAGCCGGCACCCTAGACCGCTACACCAGCGATTCTCATTCTTGAAATATATGGAATAATTTAAAAAAGTTTTAAAAATTTGCTAATATTAGCTTTAACTTTAACTTTTTACTTTCTCTTACCTATGTATATATGTAATATATATATAGAGAGAAAGTATTGGATTCATGTCAAAAATTCGATGTCGAGATTTTGATGGATCTTCACGTTTTGAGGTCCCCTGAATCCAAAAAAGTGGTTTTCGCGACATGGTCTGTCTGTGGGTGGGTGGGTGGGTGTGTGTGTGGGTGGGTGGGTGGGTGGGTGTGTGTCAAATTTTAAGCATGAAGGAATTGAGCTATGAGGCTGAAATTTTATATTTAAGTTAAACACCCCCCGGGACCGGAAAAATAAGCTTTTAATCAAAATCGGCCAAAGAGTACTAGTACTTTACTGATGTACTTTTTCAGTTTTTTTTTTGATTTTCTCAAAATTCGCTCTAACGATTTTGATTAAAATTCAAAAATCAATTATTTTTTAGATGCTCTTTCAAATGTATATTCTCGTTTTGCCCTCAAAATTGTTTGAAGCACCACTTTACTCTTGTGCTTCATAGGAAAGATAGGAAAAATGGTTGCCATGGTTACAAAATATAAATATTTTCCCATACTTATAAATTTTACATCTGATTTCAAATATTCCCTACTGCCGGGAACTAAATACATGTCGACACAAAAAATCTGGTGTGACAAGCACAGTACACAACTTTCGATTACCGAAGGTAAGAGAAAGTTGTGTGCTGTGCGCCAGTCACACCAGATTTTTTTTTATTTAAATCCAAATAAATCTCCCGTCTCTTTCAAGTATCGATTGAATAATAATTTTAAATAGGTTCCATCAAGCGTTGCACCTCATCATGTCTCTTCTCGTTCTCTCTTATCCATAGAAGAGCTTAATTGAATCATCGGTTCCGTTCCCGTTCCGTTCTTGTTTAATTAGCGTTGCTCTCACGCGACTAAACCAATCTGCGAAGCCGTCACCTTCAGTCCCGAAAACATCCCGGATATCCGATTAGTCAACTTACACCCTAACAAACACACACATAAACACCTTTCAAGGTGAAGTTTGCCATTTCTAAAGGCTGACAACCAAATCAGGCAAGAGATCAACTCTCTCGGGTGAAATTTAATCAGAAAGAAAGAAAATAAAAAAATAATGATGAAATATTAAGCCTGCCATCCATCAGAGGTGGAAATATTAATATCAAGGAAAAAAAAAAAGGTGTGGTTATTTAATACAAAGTTCCTTTAATATTTAATAAGGTAAAGAAACACTTTCTCATAATAATTTAGTTAACAAGATGAAGATTATTTTTCTAAAAAGTAATATTGAGGTCAGACACCTCTAGGAGGTTATTTTGCAAAAAAAAAATAAAAGTAGATTTTTGAGAAAATTGAAAAAAACTGAATAAGTACATCAGTAAAGTACTAATACTTTTTGGCCGATTTTGTTCAAAAGATTCGTGTCACGTGCAAGGGCGGATCCAGAGGTGTTTCTCGGGGAGGGGGGGAGGGTAATCTGGTGTGACTCGTCGCAATACTATTACTTTCTCTTACCTATGTATATATGTAATATATATATAGAGAGAGAACACCAGATTTTTTTGAATACTCTCCTGAATTTAAAGAGTGGATGAATCCTTTTGAAAACTAACCACGATATAATTGTATTCTGTTTGCAGAATTGAAAAAATTTAATAAATTCCAACAGTAGATAAAAACAGTAGATAAAAAATATTTCCCTAAAAAAAATCAATAGAGAAAAATCTCTTTGGGAAAAAAAATCTACAAAAAAAAAAAAATTTTAGACGGTTTTATGAATTTTCCCTATCTCATATTTTTTTCCTCTCAGTTGAGTTTCATAAATAAGAAGAGAGAAAAAAAAGGGAGAGAGCATCAAACAAGAGGATATTAAATGAATAGTTATTATAGAAAGAAAGGAATGCTTCCAATAAGCGAGAGACAGACAGACAGACAGACATTCCAGTAGTAGTAGCAGTCAATGACATCGATAAATTTATGACCTGGAGTATAAATCGTCTGTGCTTGACTGATTTCAAATGGAGAATCAACGCACATTTATTTATTTATTCAAACGTTGAAATATTGTTTACTAAGACGAAAATATAACATGAATAAAAAAAAAGAAAGTTTTTCTCTTCTCTATATATAAGAAATATTCCTATTATATATAAATTATTACCTTCTTTTTATTTTTGAATCTATTAAAAATGATAAATTTTTCTAATTTCAATATATAAAAGCATGGATATGATAGTTTTATGTTATTGAACAAAAATAATAATAAAAATGAAATATTTGATATAATCTAGCCTGGAATAATATGCTTAGTTAGTTCAATCAACAACACACGAGGCGCCACTGATCAAGAGCGCCTGATAAGTAGGCAAGTTCTTTACAGGAAAGTCATTCTTCATGCCTATTAATAGGGGTATAACCCTAAATTTCTTTTCGACTGTTCTCAGCTTTGTCTTTAAAATCGTCACTGTATATAATCATTGTATATATCACTGTATATAATATTTAGTGAATTTTTAGAATATTTTTAATAATATTTTAGTAAAAAAAATCTGGCGTGACTAGTCGCATAGCACACAACTTTCGGTAAGCTTAATTGAAAGTTGTGATCTGTGCTTGTCACAGCAGATTTTTGTGTCGATATACCGATATATTTATTCAAGACGTAAAATTTATAAACATGGGAAAATATTTAAGGTGCGAGTCTCGGAGTGCTAATTTTGGGAGATTCCAGCGGCCACAATTTTGAAGCTATCGACCTCAAATTTTTTTAAATTAAAGCTATTTAAAATATCTACAACTTATAGAAGTCCTTTTTTTGATTTTCGAAAAAATAAATTTTTTTTTTTAGATTAATCGCATTAAATAAAAGATATTTTTAAAAAATTCGCTCTATATCTTATAGATAATTAAATTAGTAATCATTGTGTTAAAGAATAATTAATTTTTTACCGTTAAATAATTAGCTGGAATCTTTTAAATGAAATGGAATAAATCCCTTGTATAGGAAAAACTAACGCTATCTCTTGCCGCCTAGAGTAACTCGATACTGAATCGTCTTCTAAAGGCTTTTCGAAACGCGCACCTTAAGTTATATTTTATTATCAGATCAATTTTCTTTTCTATGAAATACAAGAGTAAAGTATGCTTCAAATAATTTTGAAAGCAAAATGCGAATATACATTTTTAAGAGTAACTAAAAAATAATTAATTTATAATTAAAATCATTTGAGAAGATTTTGAAAAAAAAGTAGCCTACATCAGTAAAGAATTAGTACTCGTTGGCCGATTTTATTCAAAAGATTCATGTTGCATGCCAGAGCGAGTAAATAACTTAAACATGAAATTTTAACCTCGTAGCTTCATTTACTTGATAATTATTTTGATCACAGTCAGACTTTGTAGTCGATTTTGAGGGAGCCACTTTTTTGCACTCAGTGGACCTCAAAACGTGTATTTTCATCAAAATCTCGGCAGTGAATTTTTTTTCTCTCTATCTTTATATATATAGGGAAGTGAAAGTAATAAAAGAAGAAAACTTTTTTTTTAACGTTAAGAGATTTGTTTATTTTGTCATTTAGAGTGTGAATAAGTATAGAATTTTATTTCTGGGCAAATTCCTCTTGCTCTATGGTTGTCCAGACACAAAGCAAAGGCGATGGCTGTTATCTTTTACGCAAATATGGAGACTCTATAGAGTGTCAAGAGATAAGAGGGGATATTAGTAATCCTGGCTGGATGCCTGCACATCGGAACTGGATAAGAAACACATCAACATTATCTCCCTCTCATTTCTTGGAACTCATTCACCCACCAAGTTTCTGTTTAATATGCTATTCCTATTTATAGTAACTGTTGCAAAGAGTAATTTAATAAATGCAAATTTTTATTAAAAAGATCAGTTTATGAATTTTAAAGTTCCAGCATGAGGCTTATTTAATCAGATTGAAACTTATTAAACTTAAGGTTTCAGCATCACGAGATTTTAATCTAAGAACCTCTCTATGTAATTATATAACTTCTTAGAAGGGATGGACTATATAAAAAAGAAGAAATTGAAATTTAATTTAATAATAATGATATAAAATGCAGCAAAAAGTGGAGCAAATTTACTTTTATTGATTGATTATGTCCACGCAACCATGTTGAAATTAATTTTTTCTTAAAGTCGTTTTCAATTCTAATTTTGGGTTGTTTTTATACAGATGGATTTAGAGACGATTATGATAAGTGAGATTTTATTTAGAAGACAGAGCACTTTGTGTGGGCCTTGGGAAAGTTGAAAATTGATATTTTTATTAAAGATTTTGTGGTTTGTATTATTATTATTATTATTACATTGAGAGTTTTTAATTATATACCACATTTATATGAATTATTTATTAAAAATATAAATTCTGTACAACGTTTCGACTTAAATACTGTGCACTTGCTCCGACTCAAGTGAACTAATATCCAAAAAATTTTATATATAACGACATCAGCGCCATCTACAGTGTTGTACCATCTCTGTTAAAAAAATCAAATTCAAAAAACTTATTGTAACATCTTGCTTTGATGATTGTGTCTAACTTCACGAGAATGATTGTAGATGGCGCTGATGTTAGTATCAAGCTTCATGAGAATGAGTGTAGATGGCGCTGATGTCGTTGCATATATATAAATCACGTAACGGTCCCTTTGATGTTAGTTCACTTGAGTCGGAGCAAATGCACAATATTTGAAATCGACTGCAGAAGAAGCAGTAGAAACGTTGTACAGTATTAATAGTTTAAATAAATAATTAATAACAAATGTGAACTGTAATTAAAAACTCCGATAATAATGGAAAATTGATCTAGTTAGCATTATTAGTTTTTATTTTTGTTTTTAAATAATTTCTTAAAAAGCTGCAGAACAGATACAGTACATATACAATAATTCTGAATATCCGCTCTCGACATTTGAGAAGGGTTTAACTGATTTGCATGATGCTTTCATGTCGAGTAATTTATTATTATTCAAGGCCAAGCAAAACCCATTTCCCAAAATCTACCAGACTGGATTAAGAAACAATTAGGAGTACCGAGTGTCTTATAAAGAGGATATTTTTTTTGTCTTATGGGCCATATGGCGCCATAAAAACACAAAATATTCAATACAAAAACAAAACAATATGAACACAATATAAAAAAATAAAGCCATAATAATATGAATTCAAAATGAGAAAGATATTGTAATTAAGAGAAGGAAGAGCAATAATAAAAATATTTCCTGGCGGTTCCAAGAAGTTTGTTCGAGAAGGCTTCGTTGAACAAGCAAGAAATTCTAATGAGTAGCAAATGAAAGAAAAACCATTCCTTCCTAGGGAGAGAACTTGGTAAATTAAATAAATAATAAATAGGTGTATTTTTGAAAAAAAGCCGTCAAATTTTCAGAAAAAGTGAAGAAACAAGAATCAACTCAGCCAAAAAATCCCACCCCCGTGGCCAAGAGGTTGCCGAAAAACAAAAGCGGCATCTGTGTTTCAGTCCGGGACTTGATGACCCTTGAGTCATAATCGTCTTTATAATTATTTGTCATTTTAAGACCAAGAATACTAAAAGATACATGAAATAATGAATTAAAAACTCCTTGCCAAAAGAGGTCTTATTGTTGATGTCCTAAGGCTTTGATTAAATATTTAACTACATCTTAGGAATTAATGAATATACGAATAAGAAGAAAGATAAATATTAAAAGTAGGTTTATAAAATAATTTTTTGTTGCAGCTGCCGCCACCCCCGCAGCCTCCTGATGAAAAAGGACCCAAGCCGCTGGACCCCGTGACCCCCAGACTCCCTCCAGTCCCCTATTACCGTGAGTATAAAATTTATAGAATATCAGAAATGTGTATTGTCAATTATAAATTCTCTCTCTATATATAATAATTTTAGTGGAATGGTGGGGTGGGGGAGGTGGGAGGAGAGAATCTCACATTATAAGTTTTACATTATAAAATAGACAAGCAAGTTTCAAAACTTTCCACTCATCCCCCTTAAAAGGCTCTCTCGTGCTCCATTGAATCCAAATCTTAATAAATTACATTTCTATCCTATCCTGTTCCTAATACAATAATTATACAAAGTTTAGGCGTTTTAAGCTAAAATAAATCTTAGAGACACAATTACAAGGGGAATATTGATCAATTATGGTAGCGATTTAAGATTATACTGAGGTAAAAGAGAAATAATTTTATTATTCCAATTAAATTTTTACTTTCTCATATACGAAGTAGGTTTTTAAAGAAAAAAAAAGTCTGAAATTTTGATGAAGCTAGTCTAAAAAAAAAAAAACATTTTGGAGTGTCTGTCTGTATGTGTGTGTGTTTGAACCAAGGGCGGATCCAGAGGTGTTTCTCGGGAGGGGGGGGGATAATCTGGTGTGACTCGTCGCACAGCACACTATTTTTTTTTAATTTCGATAATTTAAAAGCGCATTCTGTACTTGTTTGCCAGAATATAAATACACATCAAATTTTTAAGTATTAATTTTAAAAATTTTACATTAAAATTAATAACAAAAATGTGGTCTATAATTAAAAAAATTCCCCTAATAATATATGGTACATGGTACTTCTTACACTAGTGAGTTGAGTCAACTTTTGAAATAAATACGTCAACCAGAAGTAAAATCAAGAGTCGCGGGAGCGACTCGTCGCCGAGCATGTGAAAAGCAAAAGAAAGCAAAGAAACTCTTAATACTACCATTTAGTTGACATTCCAATAGATGCCAATGGCCCATTGCATTTAGATGGACGAGTCGTCCCTAGACTATATTATCAAGAATGATTTTAAATCCTTAATAAAAGATAGGGTCGTGAAAAAATTTTTTTGAGAAACTTTTCTCTTTCTGGGCGAATATCTCAAAAAAGTTTTTAAGATATCGGAGCCAAATTTTTTTTATATTAAACTAGAATAAATAAGGATTATTTTGAGCACGAATTCAAAAAAAAAATTCCAGTCCCAAAAAGAATGGCAGAGGCTCAAAGTTGAGATTTTGCCGATTTCGGAAGGTCAAAAGTTAGTCTCTTATTTTCCTTTTTTTTTTTTTTTCTTTTTTTTCATTCTTTTCTTCAATTTTCAAATTTTTAGACAAAGCTACAGGTTTCCCTGCTGGACCGATTTGGATGAAATTTGAAATACAAATAGATACTATCAAAAACCCGATACCTTTGATATAAAATTTCATTTTGGATCAAAAGTGACTTTTTGAGAGGTATTCAAAATTTCAAATTTGTCCTATCTTTAACATGGCCAAAAGACAATTCTAACTATTTTGCTCACTGATGACGTCATCTATGAACATATCTATTAATATTAGTAATTTTCATCCCTAATGGAATAAAAAATTTTAGGATAGATCCCTTCAGATAGAAATACAATAGATTAACGTGATAAGAAGTGCTACCAACATTAACAAAAATAAAAATCCTAAAATTTTATAAAATTTGGTGAAATACTATGTTTATCGTTTTGAATGGATACCAAACGATGAATTTACATTCTACCAACATAACAAAAATAAAAAACCTAAAATTTTATAAAATTTAGGGAAATCCTATGTTTATCGTTTTGAATGGATACTAAACGATGTATTTACATTTCTACCAACATAACAAAAATAAAAATCCTAAAAAATTTTATAAAATTTGGTGAAATCCTATGTTTATCGTTTTGAATGGATACCAAACGATGAATTTACATTCTACCAACATAACAAAAATAAAAAACCTAAAATTTTATAAAATTTAGGGAAATCCTATGTTTATCGTTTTGAATGGATACTAAACGATGTATTTACATTCTACCAACATAACAAAAATAAAAAATCCTAAAATTTTTTTATAAAATTTGGTGAAATCCTATGTTTATCGTTTTGAATGGATACCAAACGATGTATTTACATTCTACCAACATAACAAAAATAAAAATCCTAAAATTTTATAAAATTTAGGGAAATCCTATGTTTATCGTTTTGAATAGATACCAAACGATGAATTTACATTCTACCAACATAACAAAAATAAAAAACCTAAAATTTTATAAAATTTAGGGGAAATCCTATGTTTATCGTTTTGAATGGATACCAAACGATGTATTTACATTCTACCAACATAACAAAAATAAAAAACCTAAAATTTTATAAAATTTAGGGAAATCCTATGTTTATCGTTTTGAATAGATACCAAACGATGTATTTACATCCTACTTACATAACAAAAATAAAAAACCTAAAATTTTATAAAATTTGGTGAAATCCTATGTTTATCGTTTTGAATTAATACCAAATGATGTATTTATTTTTTACTGTTTGGAATGCATATTAAAATATCTATTCATGGGATAACTTAATCTTTAATAAACAAAAATTATTAAATAATATTTAAATGCAATATTTCACAAAAAGAAGTGAAATCTCAGCCAAAAAAAACATCGGAGATGCAAAAAGGGGCGCCTCGCATTATTTTTGCCCAGCGTCGAGGTGAAATCAAAAAAATGCGCCTCGCTTTTCTGATTTATATAAAAGCGAGGATATATGAAACAAATAAAATTCTGTAGGGGTTTTATTTAAGTGAAAATATTTCCTCGCTTTTATATAAATCAGAAAAGCAGGCGCCTATTTTCGATTTCACCCTCGACGCTGGGCAAAATAATGTGAGGTGGCGCCCCTGCATCTCCGATGTTTTTGAGCTGAGATTTAGTTTATCAAATAGGTTTTTTTCTCAAAAATTTGTTAATTTTTTTTGTAATGTTTGATAAATTACTCTTATTTTTAAAAGTTTTTTTTTTTATTTTTTGACATGTTTTCGAAAACTGAATAGTTTCTGAAATAATTAATGAAGAAAGGCCCCCGGGTTTGGCGTAGTAAGTAGCGTGCCTACCTCCTATACCAAACGTCGCGGGTTCCGGACCCAGGCAGTCCGATGATTTTATTTAAGCCATTTGGATACCAGATGGCTTAAATAGAAATGCCTGACCCCACAATAGATATTTTCTCTACAACGGTTATCGTCAAAGTCTTATATGGCCTAAGTTGCCGAAAAGACTGTATTAATGTGTGTGTGAATGTGAGTGTGAATGAGAAAAAAGTGTGAATGTTTTTTAAAAAAAAAAATTAATGAAGAATAAGATCATTACATGTTAATTTTGAAAAAAAGGAAAAAGTGCCAAATGAAACGTCATTTATTTTTTTAAGTCTTTTAGGCAACTTGGGCCATATAAACTTTTAACGATACAAATTATTTAGATACTATATATTAGGGTATTCAGGCCACATTTATCTAGACCAGTGGTTCCCAACCTTTTTTTATGTGCGGCCCACTTTTTCCGTAAAAAAAACTCTGAGACCCAGTGTACCGTATATTATATATACCATATATAATTTTTAGGAACCGACCGAATATTGGGTTTCGGTTACGGTTTCGGCCCTAGTTTCGGTTTCGGCCAAAAACTAGCCGAAACCTGAGTTTGACTCCTTGCTTTTTTATGTAATCGTGTTCACAGACAGAGACATAAAAAATTTTTCATCTACTCTAAAACGTCGAGAATCATTAAATTTTCTAAGTTAAATACCATATTAGTTTGGCGTATTTTGGTCCAATAAAAATTATTAATTGTCATTCATAAAGACGCTTAAATATCAAATTTCACACCTGAAGCTCATCGACAAATCTTTTGAAAATAGATTAATTCGCGAAGGGTTTCAAATAAAGTACCACATTAGTTTGTTCTATTTTGATAAAACTTGCATACCATTGTTGTCACCAAAAATGACCCTTAAATATCAAATATCACACCGCTACCTCATCGGGAAGTGTCCTAAACAAAGACTAAAAGTTGGTGACCTTGAAATAATAAGTTAAATAAAAGCATTTAAAACTTGAAAATAGAGCCCCTGACTGGGCGCAAGGCTCGCTGGAACGACTAGATTAATAAATAGTGATTTATGGTAATTTCCCCTAGTAGGCTAAACAATTTGCAATATGCCGGTGAATTTTTCTTAGCCTAGTGACTGGCTCATTGTCACGCATTTTGCACCCGAATTTTCCGCCCCGAGGGATCTGTCAACCCGAGGCCGAGATTAGCCAGCCAATCGGTAATGAAGCGAATAATGTGGCTGAGGGCAATAAGGAAGCATCGGACAGAGAGAGAGAGCCTCTCCCAATCGAATTAGCATCGACAATTCAATCAACATAGAAACCAATCCTTTTAAAATCATTAAATTTTAATCTTTAGAAGAATCGAACTCAAAAATAAATGAACATTTAAGCAATCTTTTTTCTCTTTATGTAGGGTATTGAATAAATAAAACAAAAAAAAAGAAATTTAATATCAAATAATCCGTTTTAGTGCGTTGGTTTTATTTTATTTATTAATCGGCTTATTATATTAATAAAAAGGGAGAAAATACAGTTAAATGCTGTTTAATTAATTTAATATATACAAATTTTGATGCCATAAGAGAAAATAGCCATATAAAAAAACTCTCAAATCACAAAAGTTTCGTCAAAAAAAAAAAAATTGATTTATGAATTTTTAGTTAGAACGAATTTTGCGAAAATCGAAAAAATTGCAAATGTACATCAGTAAAGTACTAGTACTCTTTGGCCATTTTTGTTCAAAAGCATCGTGTTACGTCCCAGGGAGGTACCTAACTTAAATATAAAATTTCAACCTCCTAGCTCAATTCCTTCATGCTTTAAATAGAACACAGACAGACAGACCATTTTTTGGATTCAGGGGACCTCAAAACGTGTATATCCATCAAAGTCTCGACATCGAATTTTTGACATGAATCCAATACTATCTTTGTATATACGACGTATATTCATATATAGGCAAGAGAAAGTAATTCATAAAATACATTAAAATATCTAATTGAAGGTTTACTCGTCATCTTCTGGTGTTGTTAAGGTGAAAAGTAAAAAGAAATATTTTTACTTTCTCTTACTAAATATGTATTAGGCCTATGTATATATATATATATATATATATATATATATATATATATAGAGAGAGAGAGAGAGAGAGAGAGAGAGAGGGAGAGAGAGAGAGAGAGAGAGAAAGTATTGGATTCATCAAAAAAATTCGATGTTGAGATTTTTATGTATATACGTTTTGAGGTCTCCTGTGTCCAAAAAAATAGTCTGTGTGTATGTGAACAAAATATCTCAGGAACAGAAAAGAGCTAGGAAATTGAAATTTTATATTTAACTAGATAACCCTGATGCTATTTAACTCAAAGCTTTTGAATAAATTTTGGCCAATTAGTACTTTACTTTTTCAGTTTTTTTTCTCAAAATTCACTCTATTAATTTTGATTAAAATTCAAAAATCATTATTTTTTAGATGTTCTTTAAATTGTATATTCTCATTTTGCCATCAAAATTGTTTGAAGCAAACTTTTAGAAAAGTTAGGAGAAATGCTTGCCATGGCGATAAAATATACATTTTTTTCTATGTTTATAAATTTTCCATTTTGAATTTTATCTAATGTAGGGCCTACTGACGGGTCAACTCTACCTTCAGGCTAAAAACAAAAACAATGACATAAACATGACCAGATTTACAATTTGTAAGTTTTTTAAATATAAAATACTTATAAATTGTAAACCTAACAAAATAAAAGTTTGACTTAAAAAAAATTGTAATCCAATTGGGGTAACATTATGAACATCACTTATATCATTGTATTTATTATTTGCCTAAAGATGGAGCTGAAAAATCTCCTGAATAGAAGAAGTCGCAAAAATAAATTCTACCTTAAAAAACAAAATTATTTGTTTTTACTTTGCTTCTAAACAACACCAAAAGGGATACCAAATGGCTTAAATAAGAATGCCTGGACCCCAATAAATATACGTATATTAATAAAAATTATGACTATCGTTTAAGTCTTAAATGGCCTAAGTTGCCAAAAAGACTGTGTGGAAGTGTGTGTGAGTGTGAATGGGAAAAATGTGTGAGTGTTAAAAAAAAAAATCTGGTGTGACTGGCGCACAGCACACCTTCGGTAATCGAAAGTTGTGTTCTGTGCTTGTCACACCAGATTTTTTGTGCCGACATGTATTTAGTTTCCGACAGTACGGAACATATGAATTCAGATGTAAAATTTATAAGTATGGGAAAATATTTATATTTTGTTTACCATGGCAACCATTTCTCCTATCTTTCCTATGAAGCACAAGAGTAAAGTGGTCTTCAGAAGATTTCAATCGCAAAATGAGAATATACATTTTAAAGAGCATCTAAAAAATAATTGATTTTTGAATTTTAAAAAAAATCGTTGGAGCAAATTTTGAGAAAATCGAAAAAAACTGAAAAAGTACATCAATAAAGTACTAGTACTCTTTGGTCGATTTTGATTAAAAGCTTATTTTTCCGGTCCCGGGGGTGTTTAATTTAAATATAAAATTTCAACCTCGTAGCCAAATTCCTTCATGCTTAAAATTGAACACACACCCACCCACCCACACACCCACACACACCCACACACCCACCCACAGACAGACCATGTCGCGAAAACCACTTTTTTGGATTCAGGGGACCTCAAAACGTGAAGATCCATCAAAATCTCGACATCGAATTTTTGACATGAATCCAATACTTTCTCTCTATATATATATTACATATATACATAGGTAAGAGAAAGTAAAAAGATATCGACTAAACTTGCCATTAATAGTTGAATTGAACATCTCGTACATTCCAGTTATTTTTAAATACATTCAAATATAATTAATTCATGACAATATTTATTAAAAACATAATTTTAGAAGATATGATCTTTTTAAAACAAAATTTTTGGCACGTTTTATCAATTTATGTATTATAAATATTTAAACTTTGATAATTAAAATATGTAAATAAAATTTAATAATTTTTTTACACTTTTATTAATAATTTTTTTGTTTTATTAGCCTAAATGTATAAATAATATCTATTTTATTTAAACCTAAAATGAAGATGAAATAATTTAAATGTTAATGGAATTATATCTTTAATAGTGAGACTTGAACTTCGATTGCAGTTTTGTTGTGTGGGTGTGAATCAACTACCGGATTCCAGTTCGCTTATTTCCATTTAAATGAGTTGTAAACACTCAGATAGGTCCCAACGATTGGCGGAAAATCGCATTCATTACAAAGGAATTAGATTCGTGGGCGATTCTAATGGATTTCGTAAAGTAATATGTATGTACAAATACATATGGATAAGAGAATTCAAAAAATAAATAAATAAAAACATAGAAAAAAAATTATTTAATTAAAAATATATAATACTAGCTGCACAGATGGACTTAAGGGGCTACGGGAGCGAAGTGGTTACGCATGTTTTTCCCGATAAGAGGGCGTGTGTCATAAAAAGTATGACCAAAAATCAAGTAATTCAAAAATTTGCCAAGAGATGTCAAAATGGTAGCTAATAATATTTAATGCATTTGGTTGATTTTCGTTGATCTTTTAACAATAAATACTTTATAGATGTTATTATATATTATGTATCTTTTATAAAAGCATAAAAATATATAAATATAAGCCAGATATAGGCCAAAAGAGGATCAGCTGTTAGACTAGCCTGCCATCTATTGCAAGAATGCGGAACTAATTTGACAGTTGGTTTTTAAATAAATCATCTAAGCTTAATTTAAAAATTTCTTAATTAATATGTGATTAATAATAAGAATAAATTCATTTTTAAATTTAAAAAAATTAAAGATTATTGGGACAGATTGTTTTTTTTTGTATTTGCTTGATAACAAAAAAATTAATTACGATAATTTGTTAATAAGTCATTAAAAAAATTATAGCTCGATGTCCCAATAATCTCTTATGAATTTAATTCATTTAAAAAAAAACCGCATTGAAAAATTCTTTATAATAGTCTAGTTTTTTTTTAAATAGCTACGTTTAGACGTCGCTCATGGACCCCCTTAATTTTTTTTCTCAGCCTTGAAAAAGTAAAAAATAAATAAATAAAGTGGGAATTTAAGAAAATCTGGTGTGACTGGTCCCTCCCCGGCCACTATACATACATGCAATGCAAGACGTTGTCAAAAAAATTTCAAATACTTGTTTAATTTTCCAGCCTCGGTGCCTGGAGAGGTGGTGCCACCCCCTTATCACCCTGCACCACCCAACGGTTACAACGTATACCCGAGCGATGTAGGCGGATTTCGAAATCTACCCCCCAATAACACAACCATCGTCGTCCGGGATGGACATATGTCCAACGGGATGGGAGACTTCACCACGGGCGTTATGATGGGTGCCGCCCTCTCCAACTGGGGACACGGTAAGTCACAATTAGTGTATCAAGTATTATTACTACTAAAAGAAATCTATTTTTGAAGATTTTTATTTATTAAAAAAAAATCTGGTGTGACTGGCGCACAGCACACAACTTTCTCTTACCTTCGGTAATCGAAAGTTGTGTACTGTGCTTGTCACACCAGATTTTTTGTGTCGACATGTATTTAGTTTCCGACAGTAGGGTACAATTGAATTCAAGATGTAAAATTTTTATTTTATTTATTTTTTTTTTTTTAAGTCATTTCGGCTGCAGAGGTCATTTGACTTATATAAATATTTATTATTTATTTAAATACATGTATCGATGGCTTCCGGCGGGCGTTCAATGGTCTTGTTTTTCGGGGGCCACCTATCCCGATTTTCAGCACCACTTGGCGTTGCTTAACAATGATGATCTTGGTGGCTGTTGTTCTTTCTTCTTGCCAGGCCCGCCGGCATGTAAAATTTATAAGTATGGGAAAATATTTATATTTTGATACCATGGCAACCATTTCTCCTATCTTTTCTATGGAGTACAAGAGTAAAGTGGTCTTCAGAAGATTTCAATCACAAAATGAGAATATACATTTTATAGAGAATCTAAAAAATAATTGATTTTTGAATTTTAAAAAAAAATCGTTGGAGCAAATTTTGAGAAAATCGAAAAAAACTGAAAAAGTGAATCAGTAAAGTACTAGTACTTTTTGGTCGATTTTGTTCAAAAGCTTCGTGTCACGTCCCATGGGGGGTGCCTAGCTTAAATATAAAATTTCAACTTCCTAGGTCTTTTCGTTCTTGAGATATCTTGTTCACAGACACACAGACAGACAGACACACAGACAGACAGACACACAGACACACAGACAGACAGACCATGTCGCGAAAACCACTTTTTGGATTCAGGAGACCTCAAAACGTGAAGATCCATCAAAATCTCGACATCGAATTTTTGACATGAATCCAATACTTTCTCTCTATATATATATTACATATATACATAGGTAAGAGAAAGTAAAAAGTGCAGTAAATTAAAAAATTTTATTCATATCACCCTAATATTTCATTTAAAGGTTAAATATGATTTTTGTGTGTCCAAAAATAAAAAAACAGAGGACATCAGGTTAAATTTATTATATGATGCTGGTATTTAATCTCTCGAGTAAAATGGATAGCAATAAATATTCCTTTGCAAGAATCTTTTCCTCCCCCTTTAACCCTCTCATTTTTTTTATTTATTTTTTTTTTTTTTAGAACAATCGATCCCCATACGCATAAATCTGATAATTAAATCATGTTCGGGCCTGCAAACTTAAACAATAGCCCCTCTTCGCTCATTCCACTAGAACCTTTCGATTCGTATTCAAAAATAAATTATTCCTCCCCGGGTTATAAATCAGTAAGTTTATTAAGTTGAAAAAAAAATGTTTGTTTTTATTTTGAATGCACTCCGGAAGAAAGGGCGAGTGATGAAGGGGAGGCAGGGGGCGGAGGGAAATTATTTATGGTTATTATATAAACCTTTAATTTGACAGAGCTTTTAAAAACATTTTTGAATTATGTTTAATAGATGTCAGGACAAATTGGAAAATTTATTTATTTATTAAGCCCTTTGGAAAATAAATAAATAAATATATAAATAGAAACAAAAAATTATTTAGTATTTGTCAACTCTTTAAATTATTAAATTTAACAAATTGAAATTATAAAAAATAAAATTTATTATTTCACAAATAGATAAATCAATGGCTTAAAAAAGAATGCCTGGACCCCAATATATATATATTCATAATAACGGTTATCGTATAAAGTCTTATATGGCCTAAGTTGCCGAAGGGGGGGGGGGGGGGGGGGGGGGGGGGGGGGGGGGGGGGGGGGGGGGGGGGGGGGGGGGGGGGGGGGGGGGGGGGGGAAAGACTGTGTGCATGGGTGTGAGAGTGTGAGTGTTTAAAAAAAAATAAAAAATAGATAAATGGATATAGAGTAAGGTGGGGCAAAAGTCCGCACGGGGCAAAAGTCCGAATCCTCATTTTAAAATCCCCAGTAGACTTGGCGTTGTTCTAAACAACTTTGTTAGGTTGCTAACAACAAGAACAGATGATGATTCGAAATTCAATAACGTGTTTTGAAGCCGATTGTTAACAATGAGCAAATTTATGTTTTTGTCACCTTCCATCTAATATTTATGGGAATTCTCATGGTTGCAACATGTACCAGCATGCACTTTTCTAACTGTCTAATGTCTTTGATTGCAAGCTGATAACCCTAAATAAATATTTTAAAACCTTTTTTTCTCTACAGTTAACAATAAAAAATTTTTTGTAACACTTCGATGAAAATAGCTAAATGGGGCAAAAGTCCGCGGCCTCGACGGGGCAAAAGGCCCAATGGATCTCCAATGGAACCAATGTCACCCAATGGTATTCGAGTTTCTAATACCCCTACCTAGTAGTTTCTGGGTTTCTAATACCCCTACCAAGTATTTTATCGGATTAATGAGCCTAGGGAAACGACCACGACCCGAAATGTTTATGCAGATTATGAACTTCAATCTTACTGGGGACTAATTGTTATTAGGCCTATTGTGTATTTCTAATAAATAAAATAAATACATAAAACATACCTATTCTTAATGTATTTCTTATTAAGTCTTATTTATACCCTGGTTCGAGACGTTTGTTCGCTGCAGGGGCAATTGTTTGCACCTAAGGACTTTTGTTCCGCTAGTGCGGACTTTTACCCCCTCGGTGGGGCAAAAGTCCGCAAATGAAAATTTTTGTTTAAATACTTCTCCTACTCTTATGCTTCCGAATTAGAAAACAAAAAAATTATGTAAGATAGCCAATTAACCAGGCTTTCAGGGGATGTTCCTATTTTTATTGTATCTTTCATAGGGAAGGTCAAAAAAATTCCCAAAGAAAAACTGCGGACTTTTGCCCCACCTTACTCTATATATATTTTTTTTTTAAAGTGAAACTTTTATTTGATGGCCTCAAATTTTTCGCTCTCCTATCAGTATGTCACGTTACAAGCCGTGACGTCAAAGGCCGTGACGTTACAAGCCATGACGTCACAAGCCGTGACGATATATGACGAATTATAAAAAATAATTGTGAGATTTAATTAGTCAATTTTTAAATTGATAAAATATAATTTTTAAAATAATTTAAAATGAATAAATATTTTTCTCAGTTTTTAATATGCCTCTATTGATTTCCCATTATCTTTCCATTTTCCAATTATTAAGTTAAGATTAAAAGCGCGATTTTAATTCCTTAATTGAAATAATTTTCTGAAAATTTTCAGGTAAAAGCCTACGATCCAAAAAAAAGTTTCACTTGCATCGTGGTTTCATAAAACCACACATGTTTTATATTTGGCTTCACTTGCATCGTGGTTTCATAAAACCACACATGTTTTATATTTGGCTTATATATCACTTGTGATAAGTGGAAAAATTTTAATAAAAAATAAATTTGTTCTCTATTTTTTTAATTTTCAGTCGTTATATTAAGTGCAAGGAAATTTGGATATTTTGAGAAATTCAAGTAAAACATTTGCATACTACCCCCTCCCCCATCCTCAAGTAAAAGATGGTGCTATTGAATGATAGCTTTCTAGATCCCATATACAAATACCTAACATTTAACTTAAGTTTGAAAAAAAAAAAATAGAATTCTTTAATTTTTGTAATATTAGAGAATACAAATTGTACTAATGAAATTAATCACTGAAATATGCGTTTTTAGCTATCCTGAGACCTGGAAAATATTATCAAACTTAGCTTGAATTATAATCTGAATTTGTTCCAATTATCAAAATAACAAAAAATGTTGAAAAGACTATGGGGTCATTCCACGTCAGTTCAACCAGGCCATTTCACCCATAATCTCAGATTTTTATGAAACTTGGTATGTTTGTTCTATATATAGAGATAAGTAACAGCACCAAATTTCAATTTTTTATCTCACTTAGTTTTCGAGTTATGGCACTTTAAAGTTTTGATTTTTTTCACCTTTTGCGGCTTCAATAATGCCAAACAAAATGTGACATGGAAGAGAAAATAATTTCTCATTTATTTATTTGACATCCAATCTTGATGAAATTTTTATGGTAGGTTCTTTAAACAATAAGGAATTAGAAAAAAAATATATCACGAATCTAAGCTAATCCTAAAATATGAAAAAAAATTCATATCGTTGATTTTTTTTTAGTTTTGAAAACGCAAACATGGTTTAGCGCTAAAGCCAATATCTCCAAAAGGGAATGAGATATTCAAGAAATTTTTTTTTCTAAATATTCTACATGAAATGGGCTTTAATTTAGTAAAATAAAAAGTTTGTGTATTTTGTTCCCTCTATTTCTAAAGTCCATTACAAGTTTCAATATATAGTTTTACATGTTAAAAAGGTTTCAAGGGCAAAATGAAAATATACATTTTTAAAGAGCATCTAAAAAATAATTGATTTATGAATTTTAATAAAAATCGTTGTAGCACAAATTTTGAGAAAATTGGAAAAAACTGAAAAAGTACATCAGTAAAGTACTAGTACTTTTTGGCCGATTTTGTTTAAAAGCTTATTTTGAGTGTCGGGAGGGTACCTAACTTAAATATAAAATTTCAACCTCCTAGCTCAATCCTTTCATGCTTTCAAATGGACACTGTGTGTTGTCTGTGCTTCAAACTGAACACAGACAAAAACACAATCAGTTCAATTGAAAGCATGAAAGGATTGAGCTAGGAGGTTGAAATTTTATATTTAAGTTAGGTACCCTCCCAGACACTCAAAATAAGCTTTTGAACAAAATCGGCCAAAAAGTACTAGTACTTTACTGATGTACTTTTTCAGTTTTTTTCAATTTTCTCAAAATTTGCTGCAACGATTTTTATTAAAATTCATAAATCAATTAATTTTTAGATGCTCTTTAAAATGTTTATTTTTATTTTGCCCTTGAAACCTTTTTAACATGTAAAACTATATATTGAAACTTGCAATGGACTTTAGAAATAGAGGGAACAAAATACACAAAATTTTTATTTTACTAAATTAAAGCTCATTTCATGCAGATTATTTAGAAAAAAAAAAATTTCTTGAATATCTCATTCCCTTTGGAGATATTGGCTTTAGCGCTAAAGCATGTTTGCGTTTTCAAAACTAAAAAAAATCAACAATATGAATTTTTTTATATTTTAGGAATAACTTAGATTCGTGATATATTTTTTTCTAATTTCTTATTGTTTAAAGAACATACCAAAAAAATTTCATCAAGATTGGGTGTCAAATAAGCAAATGAGAAATTATTTTCTCTTCCACGTCACATTTTGTTTGACATTAGCCAAGCCGCATAAGGTGAAAAAATCAAAACTTTAAAGTGCCATAACTCGAAAACTAAGTGAGATAAAAAATTGAAATTTGGTCCTGTTACTTATCTTTATATATAGAACAAACATACCAAGTTTCATAAAAATCTGAGATTATGGGTGAAAATTTTTCATTTTTTTGGTTGATTTGACGTGGAATGACCCCCTGGTAAGTAAATCTATTTATATTTTATGTTTACGTAACTCTACAGTTGTACAATGCAATGTTTATTGAATTGAACAGAGTATTTTTTTGTTTCTGGACACAAAAAATCCAAATAGGGTAAAATCACCCATATATAATATAGGATATAATTTGTGACTAATTACGTTATATAACTCAAAATTTGTTTGTTGCCTATAGAATAACATTATAAAACATTACAATACAATACAGGCTTTGAGTCTATGAATTCTTAATCTTCTTTTTAAATTAACAGTATTTCATGAGCAATGCAATTAAAAATTTTTTAATTAGATATGAGGCAGAGTGGATCCCAGTTGAAACGTACTAATTGTTGAATTATTAAGGAGTGGCTCAATTATTGGCTGCATTCTTCCTTTTTTAAATATTTTATACAGCCATCTGCTATTCATCCTCCATCGAGTGGACTCTTCTTCTTCTTCTTCGATGGCTCTACAGCTCAAATCGAGCCTTGGCATCCTCTATGCTCGGCCTCCATTCACTGCGGTCCTCCGACGCCCTTCTCCAGTTTCTGGAATTCAGCAACTCCCGCGCATCTCTGGATACAGCATCTTCCCATCTCAACCTTGGCCTTCCTATAGGCCTTTTTCCTCCTGGTTGTGCTGAGAAGGCCTTTTTTGCCACTCGATTGTCCGGCATCCGCTGCACACGCCCAGCCCCTCGTAGACGCATTAATTTTATATGTGTGGTGATTGGGGGATTTTTGAATAGTTCATATAACTCTTGATTGTGCCTTATCCTCCAGATTCCTTGGTCGTTAAGCAGTCCATACACCTTCCTCAATATTTTCCTTTCAAACCTGTCGAGTACGTTTGATGTTTTTTCGGATAGTGTCCATGTTTCACTTCCGTAACATACGACAGGCCGGTCCAGAGTTTTATAGGTCCGAATCTTCATGTCCCTGTGGATGTTTCGTGACTTGAAGATAGCTAACATGGAGTAGTATGTATGATTGCCAGCTGTTATTCTTTTTTGGATCTCTTCTGTTTCATCATTTTGTAAATTTACGATTGAACTGAGGTAGGTGAAGTTGTTCACTACTTCAAATTTATGTGTTCCAAGAGTTATTTTTCCCCTTCCCGATATATATTTCTTCTGCTTTGGACCATGAGTTTGGTTTTTCCTCATTGATGTTTAAGCCCACTTCCCTCGATGTTTTTTCAAGGCTTTCAAAGGTCTCTTTTATCACGTTCATTGTTCTTCCTAGAACATTGAGGTCATCTGCATATCCTACAATTCGGGTGGACTTATTCATGAGTGATGAGTTGATATTAACTTCTCCTTTTCTGATCATGTGTTCAAGTATCATATTGAATAGCATAGCTAGCCCATCTCCCTGTTTTAATCCAGAGGATATCTCAAAGGTATTTGAAAGTTGTCCGTCTATTCTGACTTGACCTATGGTGTTCGTCATCGTCCCTTTTACCACCCTCACCAATTTTAGGGGGATGTTGAGCTCGAGCATGGCATTGTATAATTCATTACGGTCGATGTTATCGTACGCTTGTTTGAAGTCGATGAATAGTTGGTATACATCAATGCCGAATTCCAAGAACTTTTCGTAAATTTGTCTAACTCCATCGAGTGGACACAACGGGCAATTTTCCGGGAGGTGCTTATGCCTACTTGAGTAACACGCATTCAATCAAAAATTTGGATATCTCTTATATCACATCTCTAATAAAAATAATAGCTTGTCATTTGGTTATTAAATTAATATAATTGTCCATTTTTATAAAAATAATTACTTGTTAAGACTAAACAGAACATTTTATCTAATTTATTGACCGCCGCCCCGTTGTCACAATAAATAATGTTCCTAAGTCAGTGCTAAGATTATAAAAAGGCTGTTTTATTCTCAAATATTCTAATTTGGTTTATAAATTGAATCAAGAAAGCAAAAACACTAAAAATGAAGCTCTCCATGTCTCTCGTTATTGTGGCACTTTTAGTGATTTACACTATCGGTTGAAGTATTTTTTTCTATTCAATTTAAATGAAGATGAAGAGTGGAAGGAACTAGTGTCAAAGTTTACAACATAAATCACATTTTTTTTCAATTTAGTGGATCGTACTAGTTATAGTTTTTATAAATACTTTAATGATTTAAGAAAGATGCAAACTGAATAGATAGATGATACCATACCGATTTTATAAAATTCCTGTACTTTGAAACTATATTCATTTCATTTTGTTATATAAAGTAGAAAAGTTTATCAAAAATATAACATATTATTTTTATCGAGAATCATTTCTTTTACCCTACAAAGAAAGGAAAAACTTATTAGAGTGAGTCAAAAAACAAGTAAGAAAAATTCCATAAATAAAATTTCATTTGTAGGCTATTTTATAAATACTCTAATTAAGATACCTTATTATAGTATTATTTTGTTTTTTAATTTTAAATTAAAACTTCTTTAAGATTTTTCTTAGAAGCTTTACAGAATAATAGAGTTTTCTCTCTTGGGTATATTTTGCTTCCTTCTCAAAAAGGTAAATAATTATTTGTTGTGATACTTGATTTGAAGTCGGTTTAGTTGAATTTAAACCAATTATTAAAGAGACTAAGGCCGTTTGGATCAAAATCCCTTAAAAAAAAGAAATATACTGGTTAATATTCAATACCAAATAAACGTTTTCGATTTATTGCTACAGAGTAAATCAAACATGGTTAATTGTTGATTTCTGGGAAAAATTGAACAATTTCGCATGTATAAAAATATTTAAAAAAAATTTCAATCCTGATTTCTTATATTAATGGAATTGTTTTCTTTTTTCCAGATTTATCTATGGCTGTTGGTTTTTCAACAAGATTGGTATGCAATATTTGTGATATTTTATCCAATTCTGTTTATGATTTTTTAAAATATTTTTCAGGTGGATTTTGGATCGGGAGGCACCCGCAGTACTGCTGGAGATGGAGGTTCCGGAGGCGATGCAAAAACTGCTGATAGCAAGGGAGGTAAAGGCGGCGATGGAGGCAGTGATAATCATAACGGAGAGCTAGAGTGAATTTTTTAATCTAAAAACTTTTTATTGAATAAAATAAATTTTTTTTAAACCATAGTCATATATTTCCTTTTAATAAAATCATTATTTCCTTAATATTTTAAGCTTGTTTTATAGCTCTATTGAATAAATATACGTAAAAAGTAAATAATTGATGAACCTTTATACATATTATTATATCAGATATGTACCCTAGGAGCTGGAAGATAGGAGCCCCGAGCCCTCAAAAATGCAACAACCACAAATAAAATTTCATGATTTACGATATAAAATAAATGTCCAAGAAATCAGGTCTAATTTTTTATTACAATAGATAAATCTTTAAAAATGGACTGGTAGACAGACATACATTCAAATAGACAGGTTGACCCATAAAAACACATTTTCAGCAGAATAAGAAAATAATATTCTTTAGTTTAATGTAAAAGACTAGGAATTATTGAGTCATCTATACAAGGCTATATCGCCTGCTGAGAATCATAGGGGCGAAAGTCCGAAAATTCAATACTTGAGTGCCAAAGTGGCGAAAATATATTTCCATTCTTTGCTATTTATTCTGGCCTATTCATTGTTGCCAGGCTATTTAAATGTATATGTTAATAAAACTTTCAAACGTCTTTTCTCGAAATGTTGAATTTCGGAATTTCGCCACTATGATTCTCAGCAGGCGAATTCTTGACCTTAGAATTTTCATTAAATTACTACAAATAAAATAATAGTATTAATAATAAGAGAAAGGTGTACTGACTTTTTGTTTAATTTAAATATATTTAATATTTAATGAACCTAAAAAATAACAAATGCCTCATTAACGAAACATTTTGCTAGCATTTTCCAATAAAATACTTGAATTAAAATTTAGAAAATGATATTTCTAATCCCCGACTTTCATAATTTCGCCTGATGAGAATAGAATCATCGAGGCGAAAGTTCGAAAATTCAATTTTTAAGTTAAGCCTGCGTTAAAAAGTCTTCTCATTTGAGAGCCAAAGTGGTGAAAATATATTTCCATTCTTTGCTATTGATTCTGGCCTATTCATTTGTTGCCCGGCTATTTAAATATATACATATATATGTTTACTAGACGCAAAGCCCCGCCTTCGGCGGGGCTTTCCGTCTAGCCAGGGGGCTGCGCCCCCTGGACCCCCTTTGCTCGCCTACTTATATACATACCGGTACAAACATTTTTCCCTTTCCATTTTTATATATAGAGATTATTTTAACGCTTAATTATTCATGAACTTAAGATTTTTTGTGAATCATATCCTTTCCGGGACTCTCCCGATACACAAACAAAAAATGTACGCCGATATTTTAGAATTCAAAATGTAAATAAATAAAAAAAATCGTAAACATGGGTTTTATATTTTGTTACCATGGCAACTATTTCTCCTAATTTTTATTTTTTTCTTATTTTAACGGTTAATTACTCATTAACTTATTGTTATTTGTGAAACATAACCTGTCCGGGACTCTCACAAACATACATAGAAAATTTCATCATAATTGGTTCAGTCGTTTAGGAGGAGTTCAGTCACATACACACGTACAGAAGAATT